>JAMWET010007525.1:147500-271728 GCA_024036415.1 Prochilodus magdalenae
GAGAATATGTAAAGCCTTCATTTCGTCAAGCGTGCACATAGTTTCAGCGCTGTTCCAAAACTCTTTTGTTGCCGTCTGGCGGGTGCTGTGTTGAACGCTGCTTGCTTTTTCCAGTACAGCAGTCAGTTTTACATGTGCAGAAATCCCAATGATAGCAGACTAGAGGCATATATAAAACCCGATTACTGAGCTGACATCTACCTCTCTCTGCCATTTACATGGCCAAACCTGAGGAGTACCCAGGAACAGCAACACATCTGACCATTTGTTCTCCTTTTTCTTTCTCTGATAATCACAGCGACGAACTGTTCAGAGTGAACTGCCTTTGCAGCGAAGGCTTACTCTGTCATGACGCATGAGATTCGTTATCGTTTAGGTCAGTAGCTCTCGTCTTGGGGAGCTAACTTTCTGCAGATTTTAATTCCAACTACAGTTTGTCACACCTGCTCCAGCTAATTAGCCTCTTCCCAAGTCTCTGATTGGCTGGGTCAGATGCTTAGCGTTAGGTAAAGGGTGGTGCAGCTTATTGAATACAGGTTGGACCTAAACTCAGGGAAGTAGCTCCCCAGGACTAGGGATGGAGACCTCTGGATTAGAATGTGCACATGCCAGTTGTTTCAGGATGTAGGTATGTTCACATGTTAGAAAGAATGTATGAGTTAGTAGGGGCCAATATGGAGCACGTAGGGGCTACTCATGAAATAGATTGTTTAGTGATCTCCTTTCACACGGTAGATATTCAAATTCTAAACTTTTAACCTTATTGTGTGAGCTGTAGGTAAAGTTGGGAGTGGTATTCGGAGTCAACGGTTGCTGTCAATCAGGTATCATTATCGGGAGAGTGCAAATTCTATTGATGCAGAAATCTTATTATTTTTGATTATTTTTATTAGGATGTTCCTTTCAGTACAGGCAGAGCTTCTGTCTATCAGTCTATTGCACCACGAAAACCTGAATCTGCAGCTGTACTTCATGACCCCTCTGTGTGTGTGTGTGTGTGTGTGTGTGTGTGTGGGCAGTGGGCAGTACTTAGCGGGCTAAGGCCACTGTGTTTTGACCTCTAAACTCCGAAAGTAAATTGTGTGGGTCTGTGTGTGTGGGTCTGTGTGTGCGTGTGTGTGTGTGTTGGGTGTGTCTCTGCTAGCCGGCAGGTTTCTGCTGCAGAATTGAGGCAATAATGAGAGTTTGGCAGAGATAAATCTTATCAGTGTGAAGTCTTATTGGCATGACCCCTCTCTCTGACTTCCCGGTCTCTCTATTAAAGAGTGCCTGTGTAAAACCCCCGCACCATCACCTGCACCTGCCACTGGAGTCCTACAGACTTGGGACAGCTGTAGGATTTCGAACTTCTTAGCTGCTGTGGGTGCTGGGCTATGGATGAGTGGGCTGCATCCATGTCAGACCCTATTGAAGAATTCCTTTTCACTTACCAATACTGATAAAAGTGAAGGCCTCGCTTCCTGTATGAAAGCCCATTCCTGTGTGGGAGACAAGGGAGGAATCACTTGTTTGGCAGCAGTGTGATATACTGTATGTAGGTGTTGATTGAGTATCTCAATGTAATCACTTATGTGCTTGAAATATTGATGGCAGGTGGATAAACTGGGAATTTGATAAAACACCCAAATGTGCCATATTCATAAATAAAATAATGAAGAAAAAGGTTATGATATAATAACGTAGAATATTATAGAAATAAATGAACACATCCTCTACAGAGAACACAATCTGTACACGTAAATGCACTATTACTGTTCACCTGGAAATGTAAAGATGCCATAGAGTATGCTAATTAAGCTTTTAAAATAACTCTGTAAATTCTATGTAGATTCTACAGGGAATGGACAGTGAAACTGAAACACCTGGTTTTAGACCACAATCATTTATTAGTATGGTGTAGGGCCTCCTTTTGCGGCCAATACAGCGCCAGTTCGTCTTGGGAATGACCTATACAAGTCCTGCACAGTGGTCAGAGGGATGTTAAGCCATTCTTCTTGCAGGATAGTGGCCAGGTCACTACGTGATGCTGGTGGAGGTTTGTCCTTCTTGGTGGTATGCTGACATTACCCTGGATACCGTGACTCTTGATACATCACAAAGACTTGCTGTCTTGGTCACAGATGCGCCAGCAAGACGTGCACCAACAGTTTGTCCTCTTTTGAACTCTGGTATGTCTCCCATAATGTTGTGTGCATTGCAGTATTTTGAGCAGACTGTGCTCTTACCTGCTAACTGAACCTTCACACTCTGCTCTTACTGGTGCAATGTGCAATTAATGAAGATTGGCCACCAGGCTGGTCCAATTTAGCCATGAGACCTCCCACACTAAAATGACAGGTGTTTCAGTTTCATTGTCCAACCCCTCTATATGACTTTGGCCAGAGTGAAAAATTCTGTCATGTGACCCAAAGAATGAAACTTGCTGTTTTCCTCTTTTTTTCTGAGCTTATGAATAATTTGATGAGCTCTGTTAATCATCGAATCAGAAAGGAAAGGGAACTATGTGTGCTAGGTGTAAACAAGCTAGATCAGTATATGGATCTTCCAAAAAAACAACTGGTGGCTCCTGTTATTGACCTACTAAACTGACGTCTTGGACACGGTGGACTTGAAACGACTCCAGTGCTTCAGACAGTACTGCGAAGTGAAAACTACTGTCCGTGTGCAGTGTAGATGGACTGTCTTGCTGCGCCAGCCGAGACTGCAGTGTGTTGCTGACCCAGCATGCATGGCTTGCAGTGGCATGGCTAATGGGCTGTTTGTAATCAGGCTCATGAATATGCCATGAAGAGGATAAAACATTTATGGAGAGCCGCCTCCACCACCACACAGAAACAGCTCCTGACTTAAAGTGCCTCCACCCCGAGGGACGTAGGAGAAGAAGAATGGGGTGAGGGAGAGGGGAAAAGGAAGTGAATGGTGTGATGAATGTTAATGAAGTTTTCGTGTCGGAGGAGAGAATTAGCTTTGAATTCCTTCAATGAGGGACGTGATCTTTCCCTTGCTCGGGCTCCACTAAACACCTGACCTCCAGAGACTGAATTCCATACATGTGAATTAATAATACTACTGTTTCATTGCTGCTCTCTCTCTTTCTCTTTCATTTTGCTCTCCTTTGCTCACTAGACAGTGATAGAGATGCCCAGCATGTGAGAACGCATGGTGCTGATAATTAAAACCCCTCCGATTTCCTTTTCTTCTTTCTCTGGCCTTTATTTTCCTATTGGTTTGAGTGAGCCTGCAGCGGCAGGGCTAATGCAGGGCACGCGTGCGTCGCTAGCAGGACTGCAAATGAGAGAGGGAAGTGAGGGATGAAAGACAGACAGATAGAAATGAAGAGAGAGAGAGAGAGAGAGAGAGAGAGAAAGAGAAACAGTCTTCAGAAAGACACCCGGCAAGCATGCCCAATGCACCGTCACATTGTTGATACAGGCTTTTACGGAGCCCATTACATGCCATGTTATGTTTGATCTCTTTAATAAGCAGATCCGCATGCATGTGCTTCCTGAAATCCCAGCCGTAATTACTTAATGGAGCCGCGATGAACGGTCAGCTCGGCACTCACACTTCTGGTTGATATTCAGCATTAAGGTTCACTGGACAAATCTGCACAATATTTGCCTTACCCCTAATGCAGTCTATCAGGCCTTAGAATTTGGTGTGTGCAGCATCCAGGGTCCAGACTCCACAAGTTTGTGCAACTGATGAGTAGATCTGAGGAGTAGTTCTGGGTCTAGGTGACTATGCTGTGCTACACCAATAAGAGGCCTTGGGCAAGACTCCTAACACTACACTGGCCCACCTGTAATATTATTAACCTTGTAAGTCGCTCTGGATAAGAGCGTCAGCTAAATGCTGTAAATGTAAATGTAGTTCTCAATTTCACTTCAGTTTGAATAGGTGGTGCAGAATAGTGAATATACACTCATCATCAAAAGAATAGTAACACCCAGAAGGAAGCGTCGGATTGCAATGGGCAATATTTGCTGAGCTACACCTACAGTAGTAGTGTCTCCCAGTGGGATCCCATGGTATCAGGCCACCATATTTGTTAACCCAACATGCCAGACGTGCCAGAGATGCCAGATGCTGGAAGGTTCCTAATGGTGTCCTGTGATAACCCATCCCATGCAGCTTGAATATTCTCACACAGCTCCTGCCACCTGTGCAGTAGGGGTGGAGGTGGATTGACACCAGGCCTTCTGGACCGGTTCATCTTGGTGCTGACCACAGTGCCATCATACATGTATTTGTGATCTCCTCCACCAAGACCAAAACGGGACTGGTCATTGAACATGACCCACTGCCAGTCTGAGTCACACCATTACAGTCTGGTAAGACACCATTGCAGTCTTTGGCGATGCTGACGTGGTGTTAAGGTCAGTTGTTGTAACGTGTGCAGCCATTTGCCAATGGTGCTGGCACTAACAGGGCACTCTTGGAGGGCATCACTGCTTGCTGAATGTCTGCAGTCGTGTCTGTTGGGTCATTTGCATGTCTCACAATGTCAAACCTACCCACCAATTTTCATCCCTGCCAGTTGATTCTTTCTGGGTGCATCTATATTTTATGTAATGTTATATAATGAATATAGAACATATCATTTAAGTTATATGTTGAGTGTTGAGTTATAATCCATCAAGCCAAGTTCAAAACTGAAAGTTACTGTGTTTGGCGTGTCAATATCTGTGTTTAAACCACTGAGTGTAAATGATACATCCAGCATTAAATGACCCAGTTGTGTCTTTTTCCCACTTCCTTATGCAGTTGTAACGGTTGATTACGTGCACTTGACTAACGCGCATGCGCGCTGAGCTGTAGCTCCCTGCGCGGGACGAAGGAGCTAGCTGTAGCCTAGCCTCCCGTCTGATGCAGCTGCTTCTAAGTTACTCCGGACAGTAATGGTGAGATGTGTGGCCAATAAACGCCACTTCTACCCCACATGCAGTGTGTCCTGGGCGTGTGTCTTTAGACAGTCCCGGGACCAGTGCCTTTTCACCTGTCTGGCTCCTGCACCGCACCTTTTCACCCGAATGAAAGAAAAACTAAACAAGCAAACTCCAGGCTAATCTAGGCACATGCAGATTCTCACTAGGCTGAAATGAAACGAGTGCTTATTTCTTTTGCATTGTTTTTGTAAACTGTACATGTATTTTAATTAGTCACAGTTAAACAATCCTAACCTCTCAGACCCCACACCTCCCACATTCAGTAGCAGGTCTATAGAAACCTTGGTTTTGTTATCGTCCAGTTTTTACAGATGTTTTGGCTGACCAGTTACCCTCAGGGTAAGGTCAGAACTGTTGCTTTAAATGTAAATTCGTAGTGACAGCCATAATAAAGTAGAGGATTTTAATAAGTGCAATGAAAAGGGGTACTGCAGAGTTTGTGTTTTCTTATATGGTCAGAGAGGGAATAGTTGGACTTGAGGGATGCTTTTCCATGAACGATCTGTAACCACAGCAGGGCAAGAGCGAGGGTCTGTGATGATATGGTAGGGAAAGGATTGTGCGTATGGGTGGGTGTGTGTGTGTGTGTGCGCACGAGACCACACTCGAAATGCAGAGCTGGCAGTGATAGGGTGGTGAGACAGCTCATGTTACTCAGAAATGTAGCCTTCTCTGGGGCTTTGCCGTAGGCTCAGGCTTGACACCGAGCCCAAACCAAAGGCTTTTATTCCTGTGAAGCGGATCTGAGCAGCCTTACTTACAGGAGGAAGGAACCGGATCCCCCCTCTGTTTAGTTTTTTGTTATTATTATTTATGCTGCATTTTCTTTAGCACTCTCGTGGCTGCCATGCACCAAGGAACAGTGTGGATGTGGGGCGGGGTATCGTGGAGGACCGAGTGTGTGTGTGTGTGTGTAGTTTAAGGCTACATTTTCATGTGTGTGTCATGTGTGTGGACAGTTGGTTTGTGTGTGAGTGTAAGTCTCTGCTCCCGCGGCTTCATCAGAGTGCAGGGCTGCCGGGTGGGATGTGATGGATGAGAGGACAAAAGAAGCAACAAGGCATACCTAAACTCCTCACAACACACAGACACACACACACACACACAAACACACACACACACACACAGTCAAATAAACACACACACTCAGTCTCTGAGGGAGGTATAACCCCTGAACCATGGCTGTCATTCTTTTTCCTCTCCAGGGTGGAAGAACATCCTCATTCCTTTTGAGAACGTTGTCATCTTGAACAGCCTTTTAAACTAGAGCTGGGCGATATGGTCTTAAAGCCACATCACAATACATCTGAAATTCTTCATTATTGATCATTGTATTGCTAACCATTGAAAACAAAGGACTTGGCTGGCTGCTAGGCAGAAAGGGCACCACCAACTCCTGCAGTGACCAGCCCCCCACCACAAAATACCCACACAGTAGCCCTATTTCCTAACACAGAACACTCACACCACATACCTTTTAACTGAGAAAAGGCTATGGACCTTTTCCGATGGGTGGGCGCCTCCCACGATCCTTCTAGCCTAGGTTTCAAAAGGCCAGCGCCATTCTGTAGCAGGTCGCTACATACCAACCCTTCAAAGGTCAGCCAGGTCCCGGTAACCTACTAGCTTGAGCCTCTGGTCAACCACACTGTCCTAGCCAGCACAAATAGCGTGGGGCCCAATTCCCCTAACAGTGTGCTGCATAACGTCCCACACAGCTCTGCGTGATGGCAGCAACAACAGCAGTGCACCATCCATGTTCATTTGCTTTAACTCTACATACTCTTAACTACATACAGCCAGGAGGCCTGTGTGAAGCTGGTAGCTATGGTCACTTCCTGCTCACCATTGCTTGACGCTCTTCACAATAGAAATGATTTTCCTTGTTCTCTAAGGGAATTGCTATTGAGGAGAACTACCACTTGATCATGGCTTATGTGCTGGTCAGATGTTAAGAGGGCTAAAAAGTTACTGGGATCATATGGAGAGCTTTCTTGTACAACCGCACCAAGTTCACCAGATTCTTCTACCTGCACAGTACACTTTATATATCTTATACCTTTACAACCACATACTTAACTGCACACTTTGCTCCCTCAGCACACTGTACTCTCCTATATGTACAGTGAATTATACAGTGGTTTTATGGCAAATTCAAATGACTCATTCCACCTTTCACATAGGAACCAAATAATTTCCCATTGTTCCTAGAGGGACTCCTTTGGCTGCCGGACCTGTTTACCAGACCACCCTCCCAAACAAACAGGTAACAGCATTTCAACAAAGGAAGAGTATTAAGTTACCTCTGGGCCTGTGCACTGACTCAGTATAACCTAGCACAATCCGGCTAGCAACATCATGTATTTACTAGCAGCTAACAGTTACCCCTGTGGAAACCATCACCCCCATAAAAACCATCAGACTCCATGTGCGGTCTGCCTGGCGACCATCACACTGTGGTGCTGAACAGAGAGTCGTGAGGAGGACAGGGTTTGCAGGAAGTAAGGCTTTATTCAAACACCACTCTCTATCCTGACCACAATCCCGGTCTACAGTGAATTGAGGTATTTTCACACTGCTGCCACATTCAAAACAATGTTTAACTTATAGGAGTGTTATAAATGTTAATGGATGTACCTGGGGATTGTGAACAATGGCCCAATGATCATCAGCGATGACCAACAATCGATGAAGACAGAGTCTTTTATTGTGAAGAGTGTCAAGCAGTCATAAGCCAGAAGTGACCATAGACAAAGTCAAAGTTGATCAAGGCAGAAAGTCGATACCATAGCCGCCAGCCTCATGCACTCCTCTGGGATGTATGATTATGATTCGGAGAGAAGTGCAATAAGACTGTCAAAGCCCAGTATGTCCAAATCTGCCTTTTTACATTCAGATTCTCAAACTGTAATACACTTACCCAGTAGAGTTTTAGAGTTTGCAGAGTCTACAGTCATATGAGAGCCCGGTTTCATGGCCAGATGAACAGTTGTGATTCAGCAATCACTGTAAAATATTGGCAACTATTTGCACATTGTAAACGGAACCCCAAACATGTACAAGTTGATCTGAATTATTGAAAAGTTGAAAAGTGCAAATTGTAGGTAAAATACAAATTTGCATGTCTAAAAATAGATCTGAATGATCTTAGACCCCCATTATTAATAGTTGCAATTTAATTAAATGACATTCAAAAGTTGAATTATGCCATCAAATCTCAATTCACGAGTATGATACATTTTGATTTCAATCTGATAAGAAGGTTCTATTTTGCTAACTGGTGTTGTTCAGAGGAGGCTTCTCCTTTTGGTTCCCATCAAGGTTTATTCCTCTTGCTGATCTGTTGTATAAGGCTCTCTATATAAATGAAACTTGACTTGATTTGTGCATCTGCTTCTTTTAATGGAAGGAAAAGCAATCCTTTCGTCATTTTTGATGTTTTTGTGTTATCAAAACAAACAGAAAAGAAGAAACAGTGCCGACTCCAGCATGTCAGTATGAATAAGTTAAATGAAAGCAAGTAATTATGATTCTGTAGTATAATAACCTAAAGTAGCTCTCGACTTTTAAGAGTTATGAAACTGAAAAGGTTTGTGCTACAGAGGAAATGGGCTCTTTTAGCCACAGTCTCCACTTGCTTTAAGGTGTTCTTCAAAAGAACGTAAGACCTTTTTTATATTCTCTAATTCAACACTTAAAACAGCTAGCTGGCTAAGAGAACACTTATAAAGTTAGCTCCCCATTGGTGAGTAGAGAGAAGGGGTCCTCATAATTTGCCAGCTGTGCCTATGTTTGCCATTGATTAACGATAAATAATAGTACAAGTATAAAATGTTGAAATATCTATTTTATAATATGTATAAGTTTTTAATTGGAACTGTTTTATCCAGTTTAAACAGTTTAAAGTTTTCTGTGTGTGACAGAACAGCCTAAAGCAGTAGTTAACTCTCACAAACAAAAATGTGGGTGTGGCCATTAGAAAAACAAGAATAGAGTGATAGTGCAAATCTCTGTAGGGTTTATTAAACTGATACGCATAGCAAGGCAAAATCCATAGCCATCAAAGTGAAGAAAATTGGAAAAACAAAAAAATAAATAAATAAAAATCGAAATCAAAAACACAATAAATCAAAAATTTATTGAAAAAAAAAATGTACTCAATTTAGCTATCCAAAAAGAAATCTGAACTTTAGCCCACAGTCTGTATTAGTTCAGCTAATGCTATCAAAGTTCTGTTATTGCTTTTAGTCCATAAATACAAAACATACAGCGGTTTAATTACCCAGCAGAACCTTCCAGGGACAGCATGTCAGACCTGTGCTTGCCAACATTTGCAAAGAGAGAGAACAACAAGACAAGACACACATTTATAGCAAGGTGACCAGCACCATTACTACACAGCAGGGAAATACATGTAACGCAAATACACTAACTTATACTCGGAAAAACAAAAATGACATTGGCCAATATCACAATAATATAAAAGAATTTAATTAAACATGTTAAATAGATTAGAAATTAATACCAATCAGGTAGACACGTGTTCAGTAGTGGTTTTATGGCAAATTCAAATGACTCGTTCCACATAGGCACCAAATAATTTCCCATTGTTCCTAGAGGGACTCCTTTGACTGCCGGACCTGTTTACCAGACAACACATCCAAACAAACAGGTAACAGCATTTCAACAAAGGACGAGTATTAAGTTACCTCTGGGCCCGTGCACTGACTCAGTATAACCTAGCACAATCCGGCTAGCAACATCATGTATTTACTAGCAGCTAACAGTTACCCCTGTGTATCAAGTCATAGTGTTTATGGGGGTGATGGAAACCATACTTTTACCAGACTCCATGTGCGGCCTGCCTGGCGACCATCACACTGTGGTGCTGAACAGAGTCAGGAGGAGGACAGGGTTTGCAGGAAGTAAGGCTTTATTCAAACACCACTCTCTATCCTGACCACAATCTCGGTCCAATGGGCAGTTTTGGAGACAGAGCTTTATACACTTCACGAGCCCCTCCCCAAGACCCTTTTTACAGAGTCAGAAAACAGTCTTCTCAGAGAATCAGGTTCTGTTTCAAATGCCTTAGCAAAGTAAACAAGATGGTTTAAAAGCGTGAACGTTGACGTTCAGGCTAGGGGAGTGGCTTTCAGTCACGGTGTGCATTGCTTCATAGCCAACAGTGTAAAGTAGCACACTTCAGGGACATGTTGCGGTTTGAAGTTTGGCGGGTGCTGAACCAATGTGACACAGACTGTCACGTCCCACTACATACTGTGTGGTATGTGTCCTTTTGTATGTGTTTGAATTATGTGGAGAGAGTCGTCTGCTTCTTGGTGTACTATGCCAAGGAGTGGAGAGTCGGCCAGTCAGGTTGTTGATGTGAGGCAGGACCACTGCTTGGCTTGTACACGTAAGTCGGTCTACATTGGCACACCCAGCGGGAGATTGACAAAAGTTGGCAAAATGCCAGAGAGATGTTTGCTCAGGTTTAAATTTTTAGCCAGTGTTGTAAACTTGTTTTTTCCCCCTATTAACTCTATGCATTTCCATATCTTCCTTTGACCTTTTGTTAACCTCTGGGAGGAGTTGCCCACTACCACCTCCGCTAATAACAGAGCCCTGAGAGATGTTCTTATCTTCCTTTTACCATTTGTTCCCCTCTGGGAGGAGTTCACTGAGGAGTTTAAAGGCCCCTACAAGGTATCTGTAGACCACACTGGACTGTACTCTGGACTGCTGGGGACCGCATCCTGGAACCAGAGTTCAATAAACTAACATCACACCCAGAGTGGTCTCGTCTGTTCAATTGATACCAATAGAACTAATACAACACCAGCTTCAGAAGAGGCCTCCTCGGTATCGATTGAGTCAGCTTTGGATGCTGCATGATGCTCTTTTGTGGGCACCTTAAACAGGCAGTTTTAAAATGCACAAGTACCCTGTGCAGGCAAGCCAAGTGCTTTTCAGTGACGGTGCTGCTCTGTAGAAAACAATTCATTAAGGAAACGTCCACTCCGCTTCTCACTGTACTGTTGTAATGACTGAATGGCCAGGCCTCTTATCCTTCCCTGTAATAGGTGCTGCTCACAGCTCCTGAAGTAGCTGCTGGTAATCCTGAATTAAAGAACAGGTGCAGCATCTCTTATCTGAAATACGTCAAACGTGTATCAGCAGTATTCATTAAAATTAAAAAAAGGTGGACCTGGACAGTTATCGCCTTCATTTTACCACCCAGGGCCTGAACTCTCTCCAACATGAGTTTGGTATATGCGAGTATAATACAAACCGAAGATCATCAGCATGGATCCTATTGTACATAACGTAGTGTATCAGTTTACACAAGGATTTGAAGGCTAACTTCCTATTGGAGAAGACGTTCCTAGTGTGTCCTACACTAATGTTCCCAGATACAGTAAGGCGCTCAGATTAGCTTTATTTCATTGACTCAGCCCTACGAACTGGAGCCTTTCTGTCATATGGAGAGTATTAAGTCTGGGGGTAGCTGGTGTGGTTTTGGAATAACCCGTGTCTGCTTTGAATTGGTCCAGATTTAGAAATCTATTTTTGCATCTGTTTTCATAGAGCATTGGCTCATCCAAAGGCAGCCGACTTCCCGAAAGAAACCCAGTTAATTATACCGTTTCGCTGTTACAATGGAAAGTGACAGAGATTGCCTTTCATATTGCCTCCGTACTAAAATCAGCAACGTGGCTCCATACAGCAGCCTGTAGAGTGCTTTGGAACCATTTCAGTTTTTCCTCACTTAGTATTCATCAGAACCGGACCTTGCAGCTCTAGCCCAAGCATGCAGCACTGTCTCTGGTCTGCGAGAGCCATGGTTTGAAACCGCCTTCTGCCGATGTGCCTGAAGCCTGACACTGTATCTTTTCGAGCTAGTGGCCATAGGCTGTAGTCTGACCATGCGATTCTGTGACTGAGTAGACTCCTGATTGGTTGTACTGCTTTGCAGCAGTGGACAGAAGAACCCTGCCATTTTTTCCACCCAGCGAGAACACGGCCAATTACGCTTTCAGGGAGCCATGGCCACAGACGACAGGTGGCACAGCTGGAGCTCAAACTCAGGTCGCAGTGCTGTAGTTTACACCTCACCACAGAACAGCTCTTCAGGCTGTAGACTAGTTTGATGATGTAACAGCTGGAGCTCTTGCAGACTTATTGCTGCCGGTCACAGACCAAACAGTGTGCAGTCCAGTGGCAAATGTGAGCTCTAGCATGATGTTATGGCCATACAGTGAGTACTGGGCGAAAGTCTGACATACAAAATGGTCTAAAAGGATTTATCTGGGCAGTAGATCCGTTTTTGGGTGATATAACATCAGAATAAATATAAATATATCCACACAGAGACTGCAAACAGGAATTTCTTATGTAAGTTATTAAAAATTATTATTATGTTTCTATAGTGCAGTCCAGCTGTTGCATGTGTTTGTTCTGGACAGCTTTCTCAACATCTATTCTAGAAGGCTGGACCCACTTTTGATGAACAGAGGTAGGACTAAGGGACAGGGAGGAGGTATGGTGGTGTTAGTGGTGGGTTGAAAAGAGACAGTCCTTCATACACTGTAAGGCTGGAAGAAGAATGACCTCCAGTCAGGTTATTGGGAAAGTCACTGCTGTTACTTCTACTGTCATGCTACGGCTCCCCTCCTGCCTTTATCAACTCCACGGACTACATTACCCATCATGCACCCTGTCTTGATGTCATTAACACGTGCTCACAATCCACCAGTCCTGAACCGCCTTCCTAATTCTCCTCCCCAGAGCACTTGTGTTGCTCATTACATGTTTGTATATATTCCCCTTTGTTGATCTTCTTCCTCTTCTTCCTTAGCGGTAATTTCTGCTTCTGGTTTCCTTTGGTTTGTTTTTGTTTTCTGCTTTTATCTTTCCCCCTTTGTTTTGATTGCTGGTTTGGTTTGTCTCTGTTGGTTTTTGACTTTGGATTGCTCTTTAGTATACGGCCTTGTCTCTCACCTGTCAGTAATGTCCCCCTTACAGCTGTCAATCTATTTGCGTTATTGTGTTTCATTCCATCCATTATCTTAGTCCATAAATCAGATATAGCTTTTAGATGTGTAAGTGTCTGCTTAGTCTTTCTGGCATCACAACTACTTTTTTTTTCTGTGCCTTTCTGAAACCTTCATATGAGCTCTGTAGTTGTTTGTTGTGCATTAGGCTGTATGTGGTTAAACTGTTAGCATGTATTTTATATAGTTTTTATATGTTTTTATATGTATAATTTAGTCATTTTCAGTTCTGGCATCAGATCTGTCCCAATGGTATGTTACATATTGGCTGTTAGTCAATGTTTGATTGTATTTGGTTGTATTTGGTGTTATCTGAGCATTTTCTGATACTTACTGTCCTGATAAGCAGCTTGAATGATAATTGTCTCACAAGTGATAAGTGTTACACAGCTTCTAGTTGCCACACATGGCGTTTGCAGTGGGCAAAGGTAGCCTGCCATGTAGGTTTTACATTTACATTTACATTTAGGGTATTTAGCAGACGCTCTTATCCAGAGTGACTTACAACTGTGTGGTTCGAGACGAGCTACACTTGAAGCACGATGGGCTCGAGGTACAGTTTGACTCTTCACCATTGCCATAAGGTAGGGAGGTGCTGGTCCATTCTTGGCTTTGTAGAGTTTTAAATCTGATGCGGGCAGCAACAGGAAGCCAATGAAGGGAGCGCAGCAGTGGAGTGACGTGGGTGAACCTAGTAAGGTTGAAGATGAGATGAGCTGCAGCGTTCTGAACAAGTTGCAAGGGCCTGATGGCCCGCAGAGGAAGACCAGCCAGGAGCGATTTGCAGTAGTCTAGCCTTGAGATGACCAGAGACTGGACCAGCAGCTGGGTGGCTTCCTGAGAAAGGAAGGGTCGTATCCTCCGGATGTTGTAGAGGAGGAATCTGCATGACCGAGTCAGGTTCGCTATATGAGCCGAGAACGATAACTGGCCATCCAGGTTTTAGAGAGGAGGTGCTTTGGTGTGACTTTGTGGATGTTGAGAGCAAAAAAAAAAAAAGCGCATGTGAGCTTTTAAATGTAGTACTGCACAGCCCTCAGCATGTCTTGAGTGGAAGCACCAAATGTGCACATCAATTCAAAACGTAAACATACTTGTGACCTATCAGAGAAGAGCAAATGGGCGAGCTTCATTGCTATGCTGTTCTGCTGGGCAGCTCGGTTTTATCTGCGAGCTTGTATCTGCTAAGCCTACTTAACTAGCACGCTAAGTGTTCTCATCAATCAGTGACACAAAACAAATGGTATTCATTTACATTCAACTTCCAGCACTTCCTTTTCTCCACTTGGAAGAGTGGAAGAGTTTCTCGTCATCCATTTTGGGGTGGGGAGACGCAAGCCTTCGAAAGCGGTGCAGTGCATAGCGCTCTGCGGCTCACAGCTGGTGTAGACAGCTTCATTAGTTATAATGTGTGTTTTTGTGTCGTCGTCTCGCTCGCTCACGCCACTTGCTGTTAGGACGTGGTGAATGAGAGAGGGAAGCTAAAAGTTTGTTGCTACATTCCCAAAGTTAACTTTTTCTGCTGTACAGGTTCAGCAGACTGAACGTAGATGCTAGCGTGAATGTTATAGAATAGATAGCTTTAGGGCTCGACTGGGGCTGATTTAGATAGTGACCAAGGGTGGGCATGCTGGATGACCAGCATACCAGCATCACAAAGCACACCATATGCTGGTCTCACTGCTGATACATTATATAGAGTACCAGTCATAAGTTTAGACACGACTACTGATAGAAGTTTCTACTGATGTTTAGCTTAATCCTTTACTTTGGAATAAAAGTGAAGATGAAATAGCGCTCATGGAATTATGCAGTCCACCTTAAAAGAAATTCCAAAATGAATAAAACAAATTTCTTAACTTGCAATGGAGGCTGATATAACAAAATTGTTTTCTAGGGGTTTATTGGACCAGTTCTATTGGCCTGTCCGTCAACAATATTCACAAAACTGAAAGAGGAACTAGAGCTTTTAACTTGTGCCTAAAATGAGATGACAAACTAAACATATATTAGAGGTGGAGATATGGCAGAAATATAATACTGTGATGCGTCAAGAGTATATGTTATATTACAGTATAAGAATATATGGTATATCAGGATATGTATTGTTTCTCATCAGTTGGAACTAGTGGGTGGTGTAGCTCAGTGGATAACACCAATACCTGCCATGGAGCCACCACCACGTGGAAGACTGGGGTTTATATCCTGCTCTGGGTGACTATGCTGTGCTACACCAATAAGAGTCCTTGGGCAAGACTCCTAACGCTACACTGGCCTACCTGTAATATGCTTAACCTTGTAAGTCGCTCTGGATAAGAGCGTCAGCTAAATGCCATAAATGTTAAGTCTAAGCCTGTAAGGTCTTTAGGATCACCAACAGTATCCATTTAGATGGGCGTATCTAAACCTTTCGACCCAGGAGCCTCAATTCATGTTGTCCATCTAGGGGCCCATTCCTATCTTCTTCCGCCTAGAGCCTCAAAATCACTAAACCCGCCCCTGCTAGTTGCCTTGGCCTTGTGCGCTATTTGCTAATCAACAAGGCTCTACAAGGTCCCCATCCATCTCCAGCTGATCATATCAGTCTGCCTCTCTTCATATTCATCTCCGTTTAATGCGACCGATGGCATGGTCTCATTGACCCCACGGACGTTGCCGGGGCAGGAATCACGTGTGTAATTGCTGTGTGTAATTGTCGGAGCTGTTGTGGTTTTATTGCCCTGAATGGCGTAGCTCTGACTCAGCTAACGTGAGCTAATTAGCCCTGGCCAGAGGGCCGATGTCGGGCAGTTAATCAGCATTAAAAGGGCCAATCAATGCCGTCCATAACAACACACGGGCCTCTCTTTACCGCTGCCCACCCCCCACTCCGCACCATTGTCTGCCTCGGAATAATTATTCACTTGTAGCGCCGTTGCGTCTGATATTATTTCATTCTGCGTGACTGTTTTGTTACAATCGGGCCATTTGCAGTTTTGTCAGGCCTGCTGCTGGAGTGTGCTAATTTACATGCTGAGAGGTGGTTAAATGCTAGACCGTTTGCCAGCTTGTTAGAGTTATAAACAGCTTCAAAAGGCAAGGGAACTGCCTTAAACTGAAGTAATTCTCTCAGATTGGTGCGATTCGCCTTAGGCCTTGTGGGGTGTTGTGATATTTCTTTGGCTCCTCCCCATGCCCTCCGCTTCATCTAATCATAGTCGTGTCTTTAGTGCTCAGTTAGGGCTTAAGGATGATGTAGAGTGCTCTGCCAGAGGGTATATTACTCAAGCCAGCAAACACACTTTTAATAGGAAGGCAAAACAAAGTCATAACCACATACTGGTTTTATCACAGCCTCCCCTGTATATCAGTATGATATGCGGTCCTGCATGTTTCGTTCTCACTTTTCTTTGACAGTTACAGCTCGCAAATAGCTGTTCTCCTTTACACGGCACTGATGTGCTCAGGGGCGCTGTCCCCCAAACATCAGATATTAATCTGGGCGATGATTCATCCTCTCGCTCTACAATGCAGGATGCAGGAGCCGTGTGCGGTTCCAAGAGCAAGAAGCTTTAGTGACAATAGCAAATTAGCCATAACACAATTCAAAACTCGAACACGAACCAGGCATAGAATCACTTACTGCTGAACAGTGCTCTGAGCTGTACAAGCCTATGGCATCACCTAAAAAATAAAACTGGGGAAAACTAGGGTCTCATTTGTTATCATGTCACTCACTTATTCTGATCCACACCAAGCCTCGTCTCATGTATTGTTTCCATGGTTTGGTCCATCAATGTTTTCTCACTACAATACCCAGCATGCAATTTGCAAATACTTCTATTTTATAGCAAATGGGAATCCCTGTGGTGTCCAGCAATCACGACAGCTAGCCTAGTCACTTAGACATATGTGTATATATATATATATATATATATATATATATATATATATATATATATATATATATATATATATATATATATATATATATGTATGTATGTATGTATGTATGTATGTCTAAGTGACTAGGCTAGCTGTCGTGATTGCTGGACACCGCAGGGATTCCCATGTGCTATAAATAGAAGTATTACAATATGCCAGCATGGTTACATTAATTAGCTATATATATATATATATATATATATATATATATATATATATATATATATATATATATATATATATATATATATATAGTTCATAAATGTAACCATGCTGGGTATATTGTACCGCAATGGCTGAACAAGATACAGTTCACTTGAAGTCTGTACGTAGGAGAATGTAGCTGCTTTGCTAACTTTAGCATTGAAATGGGAAACTCTTGCTCCAGAGGCTAACAGGTCAGCAAACGTTTTAGAAAACAAAGTTCTGTGAAGCCACAAGCTTGCATATTTTCTGTGGTTTCCTGACTATGGGAACGAACGTGACAATGCAGCTGCTGCATCATTTAGAGTGGGACGGGGCATTTCGAACAACAAGCTGAAAAACAATTTAAGCTTCGTCCTTGTGTTAACCCAAATAGAGCTAACCTATATGTTTTGATGCTTACTACTGGTACCCTAAAATCACACATGTAACCTCGACATTTAGAAAGTAGTTTTGATCGGTGGACTTGATCATATGCATTAGTACATGGTTTTACTAGAATTTAATGCAGACTTTCAGAGCAGTCTGGAATTGCAGCACATGAATCCTAGCAGCAGATGGGCTATCGTCTCTTACTGTACATCTACCAGGTGGACCAACAAGGTAGTGGTGTCTAATAGAGTGGGGAGTGAGTTAAACACTCCAGCAGCACTCATACCAGCACAACACACACCAACACACCATCGCCATGTCAGTGTCACTTCAGTGCTGAGAATGATCCTCAGTAGTGGTCCTATGGGGGTCCTGACTATTAAATAACATATTAAATTGGGGATAATACATTATTCAGAGAAACAGATCAACAAAGTGTGTTGATACACTGGACATACAGTATATGCATATATATGTAAATGCATTGTTTGTGACATCACAAAGTGGGTAAATCAAAATTGCCTATGTCTCTATATATGTATTCTAATAACTGGACGAACTGGTACATTTTGAAAGTTTAGCAATGACAAACAAATGAGAAGGTCTATGGCCCTTTGACCTTTGGGCTTCATAAATAAGTTCTTCTACTCAAACATCTCATTTCTTTAAGGAACCAGCCTCTAATTTATGAACACGGCTATGTTGTGGCCACCCTTGGGTTAAAGGAGTTTGGTCAGGACATGGAGCCATTTTTCTGATTTATGGCCCTCTCTACTCTCTTAGACTTTGTGCTGTCCCCTGTTGAATAAACATTACACAGCAGACACTGTGTGTTTATGCTTTCTGTAAAGTATTGTACCAAGTGAGAACCTTCTTCGCCCACCCGCTGATACTCCATAGGCCCCTGCAGGCCACAGTACAGCTCAGCTCTTAGCGAAAGAGAGCATTTAAAGAAGATGCTTTCTTGCCTTAGCATTAGAGCGAGGCCTGTCTTTGTTTATCAGTATGATCTTTGTATGCTTTAGCATTCTGCTTGTCTTTAGCGGTCTGATGACATAGTGTGGGGCGTACCAGAGAATGACAGACATCAACAAGGGAAAGCACAGTGTACTAAACACTGTGTACTGTTACAGGTTTCAACCCAGAGCAACAGAGTTGCTACCCAAGAATATTATCATCATAGGCATCATTACTTTGGTTTAATGCTTATTTGCTTTTGCCATTGCAACATATTTAATTATAATTTGAACATGCTAAAATTATTGCTGTGTTGTCTTTATTTTACAGAAAAGAAAACCCATCGATAAATGTAATTAATTCCATAAACCATAAATATTCCATAAACTTGGTACATAATTATTACACTGTACGGTCATTAGACTTGAACAGAGCTGCAATATGAATGTAACAGCTCTTAACTTCTAACCTCATGGTAATATGATGTAATGGTCAGTTATATGTGCCGCACGTTGTTATTTTCAGGAGACCCAGGGTTGCTCAGAGAGGTCATTATTTGCCATGTAAATGCTAACAGAATTTTGATATCTATATGGATTTGCCTAATTATTCTTTAAAAATGTTTTACCTCCTGCAAAATTCTGCAATCTTTTGCTCATACAGCTCTTGAAAGTGCCAGGCCCTTTTCAGAAATTGTTTGTCTAGAGTGTGTGGAGCTGAAAATGCTAGAATTGATTATTATTGAGTAAAGACAGATGATTAGTAAAAGGTGGCTATGGTCTTTATTAATTTTCTGTCCTTTCTGTCCTGTTTACATTTATGACATTTAGGCCAACACGGTGTTAGGAACCTTGCCCAAGGGCTCCTATTGGTGTAGTGCAGCATAGTCGTCCAGACTAAGTATCAAACCCCAGTCTCCCACATGGTGTGGTAGTTCTATGACAGGCAGTGATGTTATGCATTGCACCACACCAACCACAGCTAGGATTCATGCTGAGTGCTATAACTCTGAAACACAGCAAGGCAGGCTTTGTTTTATTATTTCAAACTTAATGTTAATATAACTGGAGCATTTTGGGGGCTGGGTCACAGTTGGATGAAATCCAGCAAAGAGCTGTAGGTTAAAGTGTTCTGGAGTTAGGAATGTGGATAGCATTCAGCCCACAAAATGCATTAAGCATAAAACCATATCGTCGCTGTCCAAAGAAAAGCATGTATCTCCATTTTTGTTGATTTTTACTTTTATGCATCATTTGATCACACGAGCTGCTGTTTACACTGTGCGGGAATTTCATGAATAACGTTACATTTACGGCATTTAGCTGATGCTCTTATCCAGAGCGACTTACGAGGTTAATCACATTACAGGCCAATGTAGTGTTAGGAGTCTTGCCCAAGGAATCTTATTGGTGTAGCACAGCATCACCCAGACTCGAACCCCAGTCTCCTACGTGTGGTGGTAGCTACTTGGCGGGTAGTGGTGTTATCCGCTGAGCTACACCAACCACCAGAACGTACCAACAGAAATGGCTTAAAACTGCTTGGATAGACGTCTGGTTCCATTGACTTCTATTTAAACTAAATAAGGTTTTTGGCCTCTCCTGTAAAGTTGCCATTTTGGAGATACCTGTTTTTCTTTGGACAGCGACAATATTCTTATATCAGTTTTCAGTGTGGCGGCCTGTCCAGGCAGTTTCCTGCCTTCTGCCCAATGACCGCCAGAAGAACAAGCAGTTTAGTTTTGTTCGAGGGACGTTCGTGGGCTGGAGGTTGAATCAACCTTGTGACCGGAGAGTTGCTGCATTGATTCCCTGAATGGACAAGACAGGGGAAGTGCTCTTGAGCAAGGTACCTAACCTCCAACTGCTCCCCAGCATAGTACCTGGTGGATAGCTTTACTGCAAAGAACGATTTCAATGGCGTAGACAAATTCCTCAAGTTCTACAATGTGAATCGACAGTTATGTATTATGGCCTCTATGTGTTAAATGCTTTATTAAAGCATGCCATAACCTCGCATAACATAGGCCATAATAAATAAGTGCTTGTTGAAAGGTTTCTCAGCTGTCTTCCTCAAAGTTGAGACACATTTATACCGTTCGGCTGTCGTCTTTTAGATTCTAACCCATTTGCAGTATCAGACAGGCTGCGAATGTTCAAGGAAGACACATCGGAGCCCATGACCCTCTCCCGTTCTCTTATTCCTTCTTTTTCTCCGTTTCCTTTCTCATTCTTTTCTTTTCTTTTTTTTTTATTTTCACTTTTCTCTGGCTGTTATTGTATTGTGCTCTCCGCTTCCCCTGTGCTGCCCTGTTGATATTGCTGGCTGGTCTGAGCGCACACACGCAGGTTTCAGGATGGGTCGTCTGAGCGCTCTGTTAGCCACCAGTCAGGCGAAGCTACTTCTGCTCAGATCACAGCGCCACGCGGAATACAGATGACAAGCAGTAATGGCTGTCTGTGTGTGAGTGTATGTGCATGCGGCTTTCTACTTTTTTTTTTTTTTTCCTCCGCAGAACAAATAAAACCACTGATCCAGCGAGCGCAATGCGAAAACATTCGGTGGCTGGGGCTGGATGGCCCGACGCGCTTGTATATTGCGTTAATATGTCTTTCACTTCTCCTCTAAAGAGATGCAGATGTGGGCCAGATGGAACTATAATGAAGATCAAAGCAGCTTTGGCGGAGTGAGGCAGGGCTGTGGTTGCAGGCTGCTGGTTTGTTTTGAAGGAAGAAAGTCGCCACGGTCTGGAACGCGACGTGGAGTGTGGTCACTGGCTTTATTAGTTTCAGCCCTGACTGGTACCAGATGAAGGGAAACTAACCACAAATTCTGGAGTTGGACAAGATATTTTTAGCTGCTACTTTAGCACACATTCTCCCAGATGAATACGGGTTTGCATTTCTCACCACAACTTTCAGAATTCATGGAGATATGTTTAGTTATTATTAGTTTGCACATCCCTGATGAATAGGTGGTCACTCTTGTGTCACGCTTGCTTTCCTGACTGCGGCCTGTGGGTTTAAGGTGGACCGATAAAGCCGTTATTGTGGATATTGAGCAGGTTGGGTCACAAAACAAAAACGAGACTTTCATACCAGCTACTGTTCTCAGATTCCACCATATGCACCCAGTTTATGAACAAAGTCAACATTTAAGTTTGGTTTCTTTGGCCAGAGTGAATACGGCTTTCAAAACAGACATACTGCTGCTTGGACGGCTTTGTGTTTTTCTTGATTTCTCAAGAGTATCATTTCGCATGTATCCTTGTGAAAGAATGTGGTTGCTATGCTGTATGCCGTTTCCCAATGCATACACGTATACACCCACCAGTCACTTCATTAGTTACAGCTCCTTGTATCTACACTCATTATCCATTTATCAGCTCCACTCACCATATAGGAGCACTTTGTAGTTCTACAGTTACGGAGAGTAGTCCATCCGATTCACTGGATACCGTGTTAGCCCCAGTCACCCTGTGCTTCAATGATTAGGACCCCCACAGGACCACCACAGAGCAGGTATTATGTGGGTGGTGGATCGTTGTCAGCACTACAGTGACACTGATACGGTGGTGGTGTGTAAGTGGTGTTGTGGTGATACGAGTGCATCAAAATTGTTCTACCAGAAAGACTAAAAAGTAAAAGGTGATGGGAAATGATATTTTAATTCTTGATAAGGTGTACGATTTAAAGCATAACAATTCCCTAGAAATGGAGAGCATTGATGCAGCATGGGCCCCATCCCGATTCTTGCAGATCCTGCTGGATATGGAACAGAGTCTACTCCCTGAAAGACCAAAATGTCCGAACCTCAAAGCAACATAACAGAAAAACAAGTTGAATCCAGGTGGCGTACAGTGTAATGGGCAGAGTACTGTATGAGTGAATGATGTAGCATTAAGGTCTTCCTGGAAGAACTCACTGTCAGGTCAATGACTCAAAGATCCAGCAAAATAGCCACAGTTACAGTGGCTGGATATCTCTAGGGCTGCCCTCTAGAAGTCGACGATTCGAATTGTCAGTCGGCGACCCTTCAAGTCGACTGACAACAGTGACCTTTTTTTCCCCTGTAAAACAGACTAAAGATTACAAAAATGCACAATAACGAATGTAAAAAGACATTTTAATAATTATTAAAGGGGAATAATAAATATATATGTAAGTTCTAGTTGGGCTGTGACATCCTTGTAATAAAATATAAATATGGACTAATCTGGTTTTATTTAGCAGTTCATTATTTATGAGAGATGAAAGACGAAGGGTCCTCCTACTGAAGAAGCTGTTAGGAGTGAAATTAAAAAGACTAGAAGCTATAAGTGCTAATGTTTAGCATAAATACGAGCTGCTGCCCGGCGCTGTATCCTGTAACTAAAGGCTCCAGTTCAGATCGATCATCATAAGCCCCGCCTCTTTTAGTTCAGAAACATGTCCCTGTGACTCTGCTGCCTTTCTAAATGAGGGGGACATCAGATCTGAACCATATGCAGACTGATTTACTGATTACTAGATAATGTACATGGAGAAAAAAAAACACGAACGAATAGTCGAATCGTCGGCCAGGACGGGTGAATCCGATTCGACTGACAAAATTCTGAGTCGGGTACAGCCCTAGATATCTCCATACCCTGTGGAAAACCCCAGTGTCCATTCCAAATGAAAGCACATGGTGGGTTCATAATCGGGCATTTTTCCCCCAACGCATTGTTCTACACAACTGTACAAGATGTGGGCTAGTATAAACAAGTCAAACAGCCATATCCTCTATAGACTACTAACCGCATACTTCACTCACATTACTGAGTCAGTAGTAACTCTCTTCCATTGTTTAATAGATGTTGGAAGTACTGCTGCTACTGCTATCGAAGTGTATGTAAAGACATGCGGTAACGCTAATGTAGGGTTAATAGAGTAAGCTGTAGCAGTTAACTGTAGAGTAAAACAATATACCATCTATCAATTGCGTATATAAATATTATTTTAACGCTCTAACAGGGTCGCAGTACAGCCATGCTTGAGCTGTATATCTGGATGGGAAGGACAGGGACATCAGGGACACCCGTAAAGGTTTGCGGTTTGCCTCAAATGGTGTCTTTGACGATGGTATTGAAATACAATGGAAGGAAATTAGTTTTTTCCATTTTTATTTTGGCCTCCAAGAACACAACAAGGCATTAGTTTGTCATTCTGTGGCTCTCGTCTGATCCACTCCACTTGTTTCTGCTATTTTTCCGCCAGTGCCAGTGCGTAACCATGATGTCCACTCCAAATTATTCTACTGTTACACATTTAATGACGGACACTATACAGTTTTTTAGAATTCACTTCATCTAAAAGTTCATATTAACAAATACTTGGTATTTGGACAAATGTCTGGACCCCTGACTAATTCCGCAGGTATATTCATTATCAATAAAAATAGCTGCACCCAGAAGAAAGTGTGGGATTGCAGTGCTATTGGGAAGGAAGATAAAGGTTACCAGGAACAATAATGATGAATATAGACTGATATGGGGAATATTTATTGAGCTACACATAAAGAAGTGTCTCTCAGTATGGTGTCGGGCCGCCGTGATTTACTAATGCAACATGCCAGACGTCTCGGCATGGAGTTGTAGAGGTTCCTAATGGAGCCCTGTGATAACCCATCCCATGCAGCTTGAATATTCTCACACAGCTCCTGCAGATGGTGCGGTAGGGGTGGAGGTGGAGTGACACCAGGCCTTCTGGATGTGTGACGTGTGACAACAAACCTTTCATCTTGGTGCTGACCACACGGTGCCTCCACACATGGATTTGTTGAGAATTTCCGCCAAGACAGAAGCGGGACTTATCATTGAAGATGATCCGCTGCCATTCTGAGTTACTCCATGGCAGTCTTGTCCAACACCAGTGCAGTCTTTGGCGATACTGAAGTGGTGTTAAGGGCAGTCATCGTAAGGGTCTGTGTGCAAGCAGCCGTCTGCCAACGGTGCTGGCACTAACAGGATGACTCATGGAGAGCATCAGTGCTCGCTGAATGTCCACAGTCGTGGCTGTTTGGTCAGTCAGGTACAGCGATAAGACCTTTGCTTATGTCTCATGCGCGGCTGAGCATGAAACTTCAATCATTTGCCAAACCTACCCACCAAGTTTCATTCCTGTCGGTTGATTCCTTCTGTATGCAGCTATTTGTGCAGCTGGTCTTTTGATGGTGTAGGTACAGTGTTGCTAAAGAACACCTCCTCTGATTTTCTGTGTGAGTATAGAGGCAGGTTTCCTTGTAAATGGCTGGGTGTGACGCTCTGCAAATGATTTTATTCAGAGTAGGACGTGCTGCTTATTCACCGAGCGTGGTGTGAAAATTCTGTATTGATCTGCGAGGGGTAATGATCTATACAGGAACAGCGCTTATTTGCTCGCTCGGTGTTCCTGCGCTTAGGGAAATGGCCGTTTGACCTGCCGGCGTTGCGTGGAGGGCGAGGCTGTTGTTGTGCCCTTCATACAATCAATAAAGCAGAATTGACTCAATAAGAATACACAGCCACTTCACGTGAGCGGAATGAGGAAGTGCGGCATGCATCGTGGATCGAGTGTTTGCAGTTCTGTGGACTGTAGTGTTGGAGTCATTGCCTTTCACTGATCTGAGAGCACTTAGCTTTGCACTGTAAGACTGCTAAGGTTCTCTGTTTAATAGCTACAAATGTAATTTGGATCAGCCAACCCATCATGCACTGGGGTTTGACTTTCCAGTATATCGTCGCTGTCCAAAGAAAAACAGGTATCTCCAAAACGGCAACTTTACAGGAGAACCCAAAAACCTCATTTGATTTGAATGGTAGTGAATGGAACCAGACGTTTTTCCAAGCAGCTTTGGGCCGTTTCTATTGGTCCATTCTTTATGAAATTTCCACATGGTGTAGACAGCAACTCATGTGACCAAATGAAATCTAAAAGTAAAATTCAGCAAAAAATGGAGATACATGTTTTTCTTTGGACAGCGACGATATGAATGCAAGCCAACAGAACCATTGACTAGGCATAGTGATATTACAGTAAATAAGCATTATAGCAGGATGGAATATCAATAAGAACAGTAGGCTTGCATTAAATTTCTTTATTCACGTATGTGGTAAGTCTTGGCCCAAGGCCCAAGGTCCAACTCGGTACCACTTTGGAATAAGGCTACCTTTATAAAGAATTATAAATGGTTTACTAATAGGTTACTATTGGTTATTAGATAGGTCATAAACACTTTACAAATTATTAATAAGCAGTTATAACACATTATTAAAAAGAGCTCCTCTATATGATATACGTGGATATGTATTGAAGCTCACAGGGTTGTGTGGACTGATGGAAAAAACAAGGTAAGATTAGTAAACATTAAAATCTGAGCTTTAACAGCATAAAAGTATATGGGTTCACTGTTAGGCTAATAACAAGACACTGTTGTCCATCTTATTCATGTGTTATATCTGCTTATTAATGATTATAATGGCCTAATTAATAACCATTAGTAAACTCATTCTAAACCATCTTTATAACTCTATAAAGGTAGCCTTATTTTAAAGTGGTACCTCCAACTCCTTTATACTTTATAAGGTCATACTTGACCTGAAGTCTAATGCTAATCTGGGCCTCATGTTAGTTTGCTATTACTCTAAATAATGCTAGAACTCAGAATATGGATACCATTAGTGCTTGACATTATACAAATGTCATTGTAACATCTCAAAAAGGAAATTGTTGATGGAAAATGGGCCATAAATAAAGAAGAAGGACACTGTAAGTAGTCGATTACTCAGTTGGTATCAGTAAACATTCTAGTCCAATGCAGTATTGCTGTGCTCTAGTTTGTGGTGTTGGTTGTGCAAGCACCCATTGCTGCTTCACTGTAACTGCTATCTCTGGGCAAAACGCTGCGTGTAAGCCAATAAAATGTGTCCAGATGACTTTCACCCCTGGGAAAAGTGAAGCCTCTTCCTAATTTTCTGCTTGGGGTCATGTATTGCTGGGGTGACAGATTTCATGCAGCACCTTCATGGCTGGTTAGAGCGCAGTGGGTGTCACAATGAACGTGAACACTAGATTCGGCAGCATTTCCTGACCATTTCGAGACACACTGGGGTCACTGCACCACAGGACACAAGAGCAGGAGCTCCTCGAAGACAATATTTATTTACAGATGGATAGATGGGGGTATGAATCAATGAATGGTTTTCTTTGTGAATTGATAGATAGATAGATAGATAGATAGATAGATAGATAGATAGATAGATAGATAGATAGGATGTTGTTGCTTGTATTTAAGAGTAATCAACATTATGATTATATTGAATTATATTACAACTGCAAGTGCACCATGATGCCCCTAAGTGAGCTTGTTGAGATTATGCCAAGGTCTGGTCTGTAGTTCTTTATGGATGTGAATGCTAGATAGATGCCTTTGAATTTTAGAGCTGGTTATTTGCAGTTTGTTGAGTGGCAAAGAATCCCAAACAATAACTCCTTAAGCGGCTTCACCTCTCTCTCGAAGCTCACATAACCAAACTAAGCTGTCATATTTTGGACCTGTTCTGAGAAGAACTGATTCATTAGATCGGTCATTATGCTTAGAAACGCTGAAGGTAAAAGAGGAGAGGGAAAACCAGCTACAGGAGGGTTTTTTATATTTTTAAACAAGGACAAGCCATTCAGAAGCCTGAAGAGCCAAAGAGAAGCACTATCTATATGGTCACCAGGAGTCAGGAACAATTTGATGGCACTTAATGAGGAATCTTTGCTGGTCCAACTTGTAGATATGAGGTGGTAACTCATCTGTTGCTGCACAATTTGTGTTGGTCATCCATTAGTCCTACATCAGTGGTCATAGGACGCTGCCCACAGGATGCTGTTGGTTGGATAGTTTAGGTTGGTGGACTATTCTCAGTTCACCACCTACCATCATGCAACCACCATGCCAGAGTGATTGCAATACTGAGAATGATCCACAGCCAACATATCTGCTTTGTAACCATATAAAGACAGCATGAAAGGAGGCCAACGAAGTATGCAGAGAACCAGATGGACTACGGTCTGTAACTGTAGAACTACAAAGTGCTCCTGTATGGTAAGCAGAGCTGATATTATTGGCAGAGTGTAGATACAAGGAGGTGTACCTAATGAAGTGGCCGTTTGGTGTACATGAAGATGTACATAGGAAGTACTTAACTAAATGACATATAGTCCTCTGTCAATCTGTCCGTCTAATTCTGGGCATTGATCGGGCCTCTCTAAGTCATAGCGCAAGAGAAAGACGCCCTTAATGAGCTAACGGCCAGAATGAGGGACTTATTAATGCTAATCAGACAGATGAAGGATTTGATTAGCCTCCATTAGTGAGCCGAAATGGTGGTAAACCAAACAGCAGCGGTCTCTAGAGAGGACGTGGAGGCCCAGTGATTGAGGTCCAAATCCTGGCTTGGACAGAAAGGCTGGCTCGGTATTCAGCATGAATATTTAACATCTTAATAAAGGGTCATTTAGCCACGATATCCCGGAGAACATGTTGCCAACGAAAATCTTTTATTGGTCTGCCATCTTAACAAGAACAGCTGTGAATGTGTATATGTGCGTGTGTATATGTGCGTGTATATGTGCGTGTGTGCGTGTGCGTGTGCATGTGCGCGCATGTGTGTATATGTGCATGTGTATGTGTGCGCACGTGTGTGAATGCTTGTGTATATGTGTGTGTATGTGCGCGCACGTGTGTGAATGCGTGTGTATATGTGTGTGTATGTGCGCGTGTGTATAGGTGCGTGTGTATATGTGTGTGTATGCGTGTATGTGCGGGCGTGTGTATATGTGTATGTGTGTGCGCACGTGTGTGAATGCGCGTGTATATGTGTGTGTGTATGTGTGCGTGTGTATATATGCGTGTGTACGCATGTGTGTGTGTGTGTATATGTGTGTATGTGCGCGTGTGTGTATATGTGTGTGTGTGGTGTGTATATGTGTGTGTGTGTATATGTGCATGTGTGTATGTCCGCGCGTGTGTGTATAGGTGCGTGTGTATATGCGTGTGTATATATGCATGTGTGTGCGCATATGTGCGCGTGTGTGTATGTGCGCGTGTGTGTATATGTGCGTGTGTGTGTGTGCGTGTGTATATGTGTATGTGCATGTGTGTATATGTGCGTATGTATATGTGTGTGTATGTGCATGTGTGTATGCGTGTGTGTGTATGTGCGTGTGTGTATGTGTGTGTGTATGTGCATGTGTATATGTGTGTGTATGTGTGTGCATGCGTGGTGCGCGAATGCATGCGCATGTGTGTGTGTATGTGCGCGTGTGTGTATATGTGTGTGTGCGTACGTGTGTGTGTGTATGTGCGCGTGTGTGTATATGTACGTGTGTGTGTATGTGTATGTGCGTGTGTGTGTGTATGTGTGTGCGTGTGTATATGTGTATTTGTGTGTGTATGTGTGTGCGTGTATGTGTATGTGTGTGTGTATGTGCATGTGTATATGTGTGTGTGTGCGTGTATGTGTGTGCATGCGTGGTGCGCGTATGGGTGTGTGTGCGCATGTGTGTGCGTGTGTGTGTGTGCGCATCTGTGTGCGTGCTCACCCCTCTAACAGAAAGGTGCGGTGCTCCTCTCTGACACACACCTACATCAATAAGCTTGCAGTCTGCTGAGCTGGAAAGCACACCGTGTATGTGTATGTGTGCGCATGCACTGAACTGGAAAGCCGTGTCCTGTTCCTGCTGAAGGCGTCTATAATGCTCATGTGTGCGGTTTGTGTGGCCACATCACAGCGCTGGCTACACAGCTGCACTTTACCATTTGCTGCAATCGATCAAATGGCCTCTAAGTGTGGACCTGGGGGCAAGGCGTGTGTATGGCGTGTGTATGTCTGCACGTACGAGTGTGCTGGGGAACAGAGAAAAGGCCTTTGCTGACTTTATTTGATGTGGAGCCAGACTCCAGACCGTGCCTGGTCTCTTCTCTCTGCTCGTAGTGCGTAGCGGGCGAGTGGACACGGTCCAGTGGTCAGGTGTGATTATCACCATTACTGCTGATGATTCCTGACATTAAGCAATATCACCACTGAGATGACCAGAGAAGGCCGGCCCCTCACCGTGGCACTGGCATGCTTGATATGAGGATGGAGAGAGGGAGTTCTTAATATTCAAACGGTCAAACAAGACTTCTGCAGATCTAACAAATCCCACTGAGGGCTTGAAAAATAATAATAATAATAATAATAATAATAATAATAATATTACTGTCACACTAATAAGCAGAGAAATAGCTTAGCTATCAAGTGCTATTGGAAAGACTCTCTCACTCAGACTGAATGTCACTGTAGGTGACTGGATGTAGCGGTGCCGTGACCCAGCAGGTTGGGTATTGGTGGCCACCAAGCTGAGATAGGAAGGCACCTACTTTCTCCGACACCTGTGCCACAGCCTCAACCAACACTAGCTAACTAAGGAGAAAGCAAACTGCCAATGCTGCTATATCAGAGTGATGCAGTTCAGAAACGACCCACCCTACAGGACACCCAATCACAACTGTCTGTGGCATCGCTAGGGTTTAGACACTCCCTCTTTTCCAATGATGGGGGGCAATGCTTAGATGGTTGCCTTATTGCATTTAAATTCATTAATAGTTTCCCCCCCTAGCTCCGGTACTCTGAACTACACGCTCCGTGATCCATCTCTGCACGATGTTATCGTCACACGTCCTCACCATGCCAGTCACTTTCCACCTGTTTGGTCTTTATCGTCTGAGTTCTAATTCGTCACACCTGTTTGTCGTTGCTCTCTTGTACATGTATACCTGTGTGTATCTCTTTGTTCCTTGAGAGGTATTGCCCACCCTGTTGTGCTGATGAGTGCTCCCTTATGTTTGCTCTCTAAATTTCTGGTTTCAGTGCTTGTTTGTATTTTGGCTTTCGTCTTTTGGCTGTCCCCTTTAACTTTGTTGCCTGTCCTGATATTGTTGTTTGGTTCTGACCTTGGCTTGTCTCATGGTTGTTGGCTTTGTCTCTACAGCTTTTGGCATGTTTGCTCTGGTTTGGTTTCTTGGCTTGCTCACTAGTTCTCTGAATACTACTAGTCTTTCTTTTTAGCTCTGCTCGTGTTGAGGTTTGTCTGTCCGATGTTACAATGCATGTTAAATATGTGCCTGTGTTTTATTTACATTCTAGATGCACATAGACATTTTTACATATTGTTCTTATTGCATAAGTGACACTGTGCTACTCGTACATTATTCTCAGTGTTCAAGAACAATTTAAGCAGGCAACTCACCTGCTAGTTTATTGCTAGTTTAACTATTATGATTATTAATTGTATCTCAATGTTTGTGTAAAGCAGTAATAACTGTTCTGAGTGTGTCGCTTGGTTGGTGTGGCTCAGCGGTTAACACCTCTACCCACCAGGGAGCTACCACCCCATGTGGGTGATGGGAGTTTGAATCCCAGTCTAGGTAGCAAATGCTGAGCTACACCAATAAGAGTCCTTGGGCAAGACTCCTAACACTGCACTGGCCTACCTGTAATACGAATGACTGTGTAAGTCGCTCTGGATACGAGCGTCAGCTAAATGCCTGAAATGTAAATGTAATGTAAATGTCGCACCACAGAAAAGTATGTTATGACCCAGCCAACCAAATTTGAGTGCTCAGTGAAATATCCTCTGCTCCGAAATGCTGGCAATGTGCCCGCTGAAGATGCTAAAAGGTGCAAGTGTCAAAGACCACTACAGTGTGAAAAACGGATGCTCTGTCAGTCAGCCACACATGTTTGAGCAACCAGAGCCAGATTCCAATCCCCAGCCAGAAACTCTGCTTAAGCAGCACACACAAAGCATCCCAAGGAAAGTCTGATTAAACTTTCACCATCCTTTAGTGGATGCATCACATTTGGAAGCAGCTATCTGCCTCAGCATGGATGCATTATGGGCACCAGGATGAAACTACTGTGGAATGGAAATCTGGAATAAGAGGCTGCCCAGTAAGAAGTGCATATCGGCCTTTTGGTGAGGTGTGCAGAACCCAATGAGTACCTCTCACAACAAGGGCCGTGGTGAAGTAGGTCCATCTACTAACATTAGCTTCCAGATGATTAGCCTTTATGTGTAGATTTTAGATTGACTGCCTCCTCAGAGGAAATGTACACATTTTGTGCTCTTTTGTGGATTTAGTGATCCGATTTGGACTTTGGGGGAAGTTTATGATCTACAGCGAACTAGCTAGCCAGGCAAGGCTAGCAGGCTTTGCTAAAACCTTAAATGGATCACGCTATCTCATCATCTTTAGGGAATTTACATAATGAAACCGAACTGTTCTGCAAATCATGACTCTTATGAGGTTATTAGTGTAATGTTAGAAGTGAGATCATCCAAGTATGGTTCCAGTGCGCCACTGAGCTATGATTTCGGGAGTAACGTAAAAAAAAAAAAGATGAAGGGCCAAAAAGAGGGAGTTCAATTTCTTCTACATGTATGCAGGTAAATGGATTAAAGAACATTATGGCTGTTGTACATTTCACTATAGCAGTTTACCCCTGCAGTTACTGTCATGCTGTAATGACAAACAGATGAAACAATATTGCCAAATCGCAGGCTAATAAATCAAGCAAAGAATTGACGGGGTGGGCGAGAGAGGCTTGAGGCTCTGTGTGTAGCGAAGGCCGGGACTGATTATGCAAACCGGTTATGCTAACTGAAAAACGGACAGAAAAGGGTCAGGGCCACACATGCAGAAACTCTGTGTGCTAGCGACGGTTCCTACACAATAGGAGGCCCAGTTGTGGCCGAGCGAATGTCATCACAGTGGTCAATGCTAACCCGGTACGAATAGTAGCTTCTTGCTAGAGTGCGCATGCCACCATTCCCTCTATTCTCTTATCAACCACTGGCAATATGATGGATAGGCACTCTCAGTTTATATATGTGTATATATGCGCTTTCTTTTCCCCAGCAGTAGGCTGCATATCAGTCACTCTTAGCATGTTTTAGCATGTCTAGCTGTCACAAGAAAGCCTTGAACCTCCATTTTTCCCATTGTTTGAAAGTACTGATTACCTGACTTGTATGAATGTTTCCAAATTGACTTGTAGCTATAACAGCAGTTAAGTTACAAGAATATTTCAGCAATTTCAGCCTAATCTGTATACATAATGGCCTGTGTCAGCACATTCATTAGCACGGACAATCATTTCAAAGCATTCCCGTTTCTGTAAGGAAAGAAAGCTCTCCGACTTAGAACTTACTTGCAGTAGAAGCCACTGGGCAGTTTTGGAATTCCATGAATGAGTGTTTTGAAATTTAGAAGTACATAATGTGAATTCACAACTACCTTGGCAGCGGAACAGTGGATGTCTTAGAATGAGAGAGACATGGAAGAATGTCTTGCCAATGCGGTTTTTAAGCAGGCTTTTTTCCTTCTGACTTTCAAAGCGACACGGTAAAACACAGCTCCAGTCATCTTCACAGTTCTTAGGAGTGGTTTGCTTGGTCTATGTTTTTGACACTCATAGCACTTTTTTTTTCATCTTTGGAAATGGAAGAAACACTTTTTGATATGCTCTCAACGTGCATGGCTTTTTTCCCTCTCCAGTATAATCAGCTTGGTTTGCAAATTGTGCATTCCACCTTAAATGGCACCACATTAGCAATCTGGTGCCTGTGCAAGCTGTATAATTTAAGGTGGACCGCAACATTCAGTTAAACAGCTGGCTAATAGGAAGCCAACTTTGGCCCTGTTTAAAAGTGAACGTTAGCCATGCCCATTCACAGTTCGGTTTCTTGGAAGGGGAATAAAGCGCAAACGTCCCTCCAATACCGGGAATGGTAGATTTCTGTACAGTTAGTCCGCCTTTGACTTTTGCTCTGTTCTCCTTAGATGGATTTTGGGGGTGTAAATATTAAACTAAAACTTTCATGTAACTTATTTCACTTACATGTACCAAACTCTCTTTAATAACTATGTCAGTATGTATCATTATTGTGCTTTCTAAAACTAAATCACAGCCTGTGCGTGTGACATTACTCCATAAAAGACATATGAAGTGGTTCTGAACCCGACCTGACACCTGTTTGCTATGCTATTTCTATCATTATGAAGGCAGACAGCTCCACACCAAGAGAGCAGGAAGCATTTAAGCAAACTTGTGCTCTTATGCCGTGCTAGTCTCCCTCCTATGGAGAGTATTAACCTGCTAAACGTGAGTGAGTGAGTGAAGCAGTAGCCAGTTTTAGGAAGTGTTTTGCAGCTACAAAAATTGTAGCATGAGGAAATAACCATGCAGTGTGCGCCACCATTTTTAATTTTTAAATTTTTTTCCCAAACCACATCACAACACAACATTGGCAGCATAATATCACATGTTCTTGCCTATGGAAAGCTAGTAACATCTCAGAAAGAACGTAAACAAATAGGTGCGTAAGTGTTTCTGTACAGGGAACCACCTTAAATGTGCCTGTAGTAGCCCAGGATGTGTTACGGATTCAGCTGACAGAGATAACGTGCACAAGGAATTCCTGTAAGAAAGTTTTTCCTTCCTCTTAAACACAGGATTGCTTTCCTACGGCAGCGGCGATGAGCAGTGTGGACCAGAATGGGCTACCTTGCTCTGTCGTCCTGTCCTTTGCTCCGCTAACATGTCTGCTGTCCGTCTGTGGGTGCTAACAACACTTTGTGACGTGGGTGACATTGCCGGCGGAGTGGACGCGGCAGTCTGTGTGCTATGGTGTGGGTGACATTGCACTGACAGCAGATAGAGGAGAGCTGTTCGCAGATCGCAAGCGGAACAGATTGTCTCTTTCTGCCCTGATCCCTGCACACCTCCCGCTCCACACGGACACTAGCCTCTGGTCCCTCACACGTCCATGCCTGTCAAAATCTTCATTATATTCACACACACACACACACACACACACACACACACACACACTGAGAGTGACTCCAAGGGTAATGTTTTTAACCCAGGTCAGGTTTGATTGCAGGTGCTAAGCTTTGCTATTATAGAGAAGTGAAGCTTTGTGGTTTTTCTCTCTGGGCTGTGGCAGCTTATGGTGGTCTTTATACTGACCTTGACCCGGGTGAAGGAAGCTATAGCTTGGGATAAACCACTCTATGTTAACAGTGGCACCAGTGATTCACATTCATTGCATATAATACTGCTTATTTGCAATGGTGTACGGTGTAATGTGTTAGTGTAAGTGGTGTGTTGGTGCACAATAACTCTAATAAGTGACACTTAAGTGCGGTGTATAAGTGTACTGTAAGTAGTGTGTTGGTGTACAGTACTCAGTAAGTGTAATGTGTTAGTGTGCTGTAAGTAGTGTGCTGGTGTACAGTAACTCAGTAAGTGTAATGTGTTAGTGTACTGTAAGTAGAGTTTTGGTGTACAGTAACTCAGTAAGTGTAATGTGTTAGTGTGCTGTAAGTAGTGTGTCGGTGTACAGTAACTCAGTAAGTGTAATGTGTTAGTGTACTGTAAGTAGTGTGTTGGTGTACAGTAACTCAGTAAGTGTAATGCGTTAGTGTACTGTAAGTAGCGTGTTGGTGTACAGTAACTCAGTAAGTGTAATGCGTTAGTGTACTATAAGTAGCGTGTGGGTGTACAGTAACTCGGTAAATGTAATGTGTTAGTGTACTGTAAGTAGTGTGTTGGTGTACAGTAACTCGGTAAGTGTAATGTGTTAGTGTGCTGTAAGTAGCGTGTGGGTGTACAGTAACTCGGTAAGTGTAATGCGTTAGTGTGCTGTAAGTAGTGTGTCGGTGTACAGTAACTCGGTAAGTGTAATGCGTTAGTGTGCTGTAAGTAGTGTGTCGGTGTACAGTAACTCGGTAAGTGTAATGCGTTAGTGTGCTGTAAGTAGCGTGTAGGTGTACAGTAACTCGGTAAGTGTAATGCGTTAGTGTGCTGTAAGTAGCGTGTTGGTGTACAGTAACTCAGTAAGTGTAATGTGTTAGTGTGCTGTAAGTAGTGTGTTGGCTTACAGTAACTCAGTAAGTGTAATGTGTTAGTGTGCTGTAAGTAGTGTGTTGGTGTACAGTAACTCAGTAAGTGTAATGTGTTAGTGTGCTGTAAGTAGCGTGTTGGTGTACAGTAACTCAGTAAGTGTAATATGTTAGTGTGCTGTAAGTAGTGTGTTGGTGTACAGTAACTCAGTAAGTGTAATGTGTTGGTGTGCTGTAATTAGTGTGTTGTTGTACAGTAACTCAGTAAGTGTAATGAGTTAGTGTACTGTAAGTAGCGTGTTGGTGTACAGTAACTCAGTAAGTGTAATGCGTTAGTGTGCTGTAAGTAGTGTGTTGGTGTACAGTAACTCAGTAAGTGTAATGTGTTAGTGTGCTGTAAGTAGTGTGTTGGCTTACAGTAACTCAGTAAGTGTAATGTGTTAGTGTGCTGTAAGTAGCGTGTTGGTGTACAGTAACTCAGTAAGTGTAATGTGTTAGTGTGCTGTAAGTAGTGTGTTGGCTTACAGTAACTCAGTAAGTGTAATGTGTTAGTGTGCTGTAAGTAGTGTGTTGGTGTACAGTAACTCAGTAAGTGTAATGTGTTAGTGTGCTGTAAGTAGTGTGTTGGCTTACAGTAACTCAGTAAGTGTAATGTGTTAGTGTGCTGTAAGTAGTGTGTTGGTGTACAGTAACTCAGTAAGTGTAATGTGTTAGTGTGCTGTAAGTAGTGTGTTGGTGTACAGTAACTCAGTAAGTGTAATGTGTTGGTGTGCTGTAATTAGTGTGTTGGTGTACAGTAACTCAGTAAGTGTAATGTGTTAGTGTGCTGTAAGTAGCGTGTTGGTGTACAGTAACTCAGTAAGTGTAATATGTTAGTGTGCTGTAAGTAGTGTGTTGGTGTACAGTAACTCAGTAAGTGTAATGTGTTGGTGTGCTGTAATTAGTGTGTTGGTGTACAGTAACTCAGTAAGTGTAATGTGTTAGTGTGCTGTAAGTAGCGTGTGGGTGTACAGTAACTCAGTAAGGAACAGAGACAGGGAGAGGGAGAGAGAGGGACAGAGACCGAGGGAGAGAGTGGGACAGAGACCGAGGGAGAGAGTGGGACAGAGACCGAGGGAGAGAGAGGGACAGAGACAGAGGGAGAGAGACTGGGTCACATGGAATGGTCTGGGGTCCTGTCTGCTTCCTGAACGAGCCGTCTGCCGGCGCTAATCAGAACGGCTCAGTAATCACTGGCAGAGCCATTTGGAAAATCCACATATGAAAATCGCAATTCTGCAATTGTGCTTTGTCGCTACATAATTGCAGCATGATTTATTTGGCCATATTTTGCAGCTTGAGTATTGATTGAGCAGGGTGCTATTGGGCCAGGCGGCAGGCTGGAATCGGGCAGCGGTGACAGGAAGGCTGAAAGGGAGCAGCTCTGGCTTCACTTTGGCTTATTATCAGCACAAAGGACAAGTGCTCCTACACCTCAGGTATTGAGATGAGAAGATGAGTTAGATAACACTGTGCTCAGTCCTATACCCTGGAACGGTGTTGGAAGAGGGCTGCGCAATCTTGGCCGGAAGTCACGTTGCAATTATTTATATATATATATATATATATATATATATATATATATGTGTGTGTGTTTGTGTTTGTTTTTATATATATATATATATATATATATATATATATATATATATATATATATATATATATATATATATATATATTATTATTATTATTATTATTATTATTATTATTTATTTATTTTTATTTTTTTTATTTTTTATTTTCCAAAAGGAATCAACCAACAGGAATAAAACTTGGTGGGTTGATCTGACATCATGAGAGATGCAAATGATTCAGGTTCACGCTTGGCCACAAGTATGATGTAAGCAAAGTTGGGCCTTATCGCTGTACCTAACTGACTCTCTAAGCTCCTGCTGGTCGTGCTTTCCATTCTGACTTGTGCTGTTATGGTGGCAACGCTCTTTGCAAGTGAAGTATGTCTGAGAATATTCTGAAGCCAGTTCGAGCCATTGGCAGAGTTGGAGAGGGGTTGCATCGTGGGGATGGTCTTATCAGTGTATTACAGACTTCATTGTTGATAGATTTCTGTATGACTTGTATGTCGCACCTGTTGTATGTTAAATCAAATATTCAACATCCATATGTCATACCGTGTGAAACCCTGGTCTAAACCATCATGTGAAATGAATCATAGCACAAGTTGCTAAAACTGCAATTTTCAAGAGTGTTCTTATACAGATTAGCAGATAACAGAAGCACATTAGATCATGTGAATGTTTCTGTTATACCGTGTTAATGACCGTGTTAATAATCACATCATAAACAGGTGATGCACAATAATGTGACAACATTGCAGTCGTACTGGACCAAAAGGAAATCAGGCTCTAGCTTAACACCCGATATATAACAGCATACACATATCCATAAAAAGCTCTTCCTCTATCAGCAAACTGTATTTTATGATGATACATGATGTGTTGAATTAGTTCATAAAGAAGCATAATTGAACCACTGTGAGGTCACCCTCATAACCTAAGTAGCTAAGTAGTAACCTAAGACCTCACATGCCGTATGATTTTTTTTTAATGAATTCCTATGAATGCACTGAAACCATAACCTACTATTGATAACGCAGATTACTTGGTGAAATTATTGTTTTTAATGTAAATATTAATCTCACATTTGCAGTTTGTGTATCTATTCCAGCAGTTTATGTATTTAATCATAATGTATTTCATACAAGCGACAAGGAAGGTGTTTACAGAGATGGTACTGGGGATTTAAGCCCCGTGCTCAGTGCGGTTTTCCTCCAGGAAACGGACAGCTCTATGTTTAGAGTGCATGCCTGTCTACATACACGTTCCTCTCCTAAACACGCCGTGACAGCGCAGCACGCACTGTTCCAGTGAGGAACTCTGCTGTGCAGACGGGGAGCCTACAGATGGAATATACACCGAGGGCATTAAGCTCTCGCAGAGGAACGAGGCGTCCCATAAACCAGAACATTTCATTTACTTATCAGCACTGTTTTGCACTCAAGTCTGCTGCTCCTGCTGGGCTGCCTGAAGCCAGAGATGGCCCCTCTCACCTGGCGTGCGGGTGGCGGGGCGAGCGATTGAAGCTAGGCTGCTGATTGGCAGCTCTGAGGAAGTGTTTGGCAGAGTTTCATGGGGGCAGCTGGAAGGCAAACATGGGGCATTCAGGAGTACGTAAGAGGAGTTACTGCAGCGGGCAGTTATGGAACACCGCTGTCACCCGGAGGTGGAATGACTACTGATAAGTCTAACTAAGTTGGTTACACTGTTCAGCACAAATCAAAATATTAAAGATAATAATTCCAGGTTATTAAAGGGTATGTGGCGAAAGAACTCCTTGAGTGTCGGGCTTGGCTAATAGAGCATAAACATATCATAGTACAAAATATTCCATAGTAACTTTAGGCTAAATTTTAGATGCCCATATCAGGAAATATGCACCCAATGTAAAATGAAATGGGAATTTTTAAATTATGTTTAAAACCAAAAACTGTGAGACGACAGCAGCAATATGGAAATTTGAACAGGTTTCTTTACAAAGCCAGCTATTTATTAGGGCTGTACCCGACTCAGAATTTTTTCAGTCGAATCGGATTCACCCGTCCTGGTCGACGATTCGACTGTTTGTTCATGTTTTTTCTCCATCTACATTATCTAGTAATCAGTAAATCAATCTGCATACGGTTCAGATCTGATCTCCTTATTTAGAAAGTCAGCAGAGTCACAGGAACATATTTCTGAACCAAGAGAGACGTGGCGTATGATGATCGATCTGAACTGGAGCCTGATTTAGTTACAGGATACAGCGCCGGGCAGCAGCGCGCATTTATGCTAAACATTAGCTTTTAGCTTATAGACTTTTTAATTTCACTTCTAACAGCCTCTTCAGTAGGAGGACCCTTCGTCTTTCACCTCTCATAAACAATGAACTGCTAAATAAAACCAGATAGAGCAAAATTCGGTTTAATTTGTTCGGATTCTCTTCTTCAGAAGCTCCTCCAGACTTTCTCTGAGACATCGACCCCCCCGTGTTTCTCAGCTTCACAGCTTTAGCTTCCTTCAACGGTGAACCGCCAGCGCATGTAGTCACATGGATTACATTTTTTAGCAAGCATGCGTCACAGCCCAGCTAGAACTTACATATATATTTATTATTCCCCTTTAATAATTATTAAAATGTCTTTTTAAATTTTTAAAGTTATTGTGCATTTTTGTAAGCTTTGGTCTGTTTTACAAGTCACTGTTGTCAGTCGACTTGAAGGTTCTGAGTCGACTTAAAGGGTGTTCGACTGACGATTCAACTCGTCGACTTCTACAGGGCAGCCCTACTATTTATATTACGCTTACTCTCCGAAATGTAATCCTTGATGTCCAATGGGAAACAAGTATCTCCAAAACGGCAATATAGCTACATGCTTCACTCTGACAGTGACTCCTCCCTCACACACAGCACGCACAACTAAACCTAGCACAAAATGAGACACTGAACACATAGCACATGCCTCTATCTGATAAGCAACACCATTAAACAACACAAACAGTCCCTTTTCCAGAGGGCATGCGGACAAGGGACTGTTTGCGGAAAATGAGTCTCCTGTGACTGAAACGTTCCTAATAGCGTATAATACCTCCATGAGCACAAATAACAGCAGTGTTGGGATTGGCATGGACTGAACAAGCTTCTGGATGTAGGCCATGTCAATGTTCAAGCAGTATGGCCTCAAAGAATTGCACAGTGGTACGTTTTCCTGGCACACTTCTGAGGGGATAGACTGGGATTTTAGCCACTGCTGGTAGACCCGTATGATCATACAGATTCAGCTACTTCCTTCACACTATGGCCTTTAACACGCCCAAATGCAGTCACTCCTGTTAGCCAGTCATCAACGTCTGCTTTGGAGCCATGTTCCACACATGGAAGGAGACGTTCACTGCACTGTACCTCTTCTCATTCTATGAATCCCACCACTCACATCCTTGAGCTATTCATAGCCTGATCATCTTCATGCAGCGCCATCTGGAGGTGGCTGGAGTTACTACCAACATAAACACAAGGTGACTAATCTTTTATCTGGTGACCTTGCAGTTAGGGTGCCTACGTTTGCCTAGATATCATTTTGACATTGTATAATATTTGAGCTGCTTCTGTGCACACTGCTATGTGTACTACACATATGACCATACGACCGTGTTAGGCGGACTACAGTAACTGTTTCCAGGGGTGGTGCATGCATTTGTGTGTCAGAAAGAGAGAGAGAGAGAGAGAGAGAGAGAGAGAGAGAGAGAGAGAGACACATGTGGTTGAGGTTACAAATTCATATGTGTGTGTGTGTTTATCTCATAGAGAGACAGCATACGCAGAGCGATGGGACAGCTTGAGTGCGTGATTAGACGAGCAGTGTGTGATGAGGTGATCTGTATTCTCTGCACTTTGGTCAGACACGCAGGGAGACGGACAGAAGGAGAGAGATAGAGATAAGCAAGCAGATGGTTCCCTCATCTTGCTCTTTCTGTCTCTCTTGCTCTCTCGCTCTCTCCTTCTCTCTCTACCTGCCTGCTTACATTAGCCTGAGTCAGCACGAGGTTGCTGTCGACTCACGAACACAGACAGCTCAGGCTGCACGCGAGCAACTTCCCCTGAGTTGCTTTTCAGAGCATGGTGTGGAGGTATACACAGTCAGCACGGCTATGTAGGTGCACGTCAGGAAAAACATGGCAGCAGTGCATGTTCCCTTCTAGCGGTTTCTACTACAGCTGCTGATCTGAAGATGGCAGCCTTATTTGTAGTATTTCTATGTGGATTTCTATATTTATGTATGTGTATATTGCTTTGGGCAGGAGCCGAATGTCCCACCTAAGTGTAAAAATGAGATGTAGTTTTTACGTTCATTTGGAATTAGCCGTATTCTGTGCAATTCTAATTGATACAACTTTTACAGGATTTTACACAAATCTTTAATGCTGGATCAGCCTCTCAGGCATAATAAGAAAGAGTTACACACTTCTTGGTTTCACCATAAAAGTATTTATTTAAAAAGTAAGAAAAGAAGAATTGCGGAGTCCCACAAGGTTCAGGTTTAGGGCCTTTGCTTTTCTTTTTGTTAATGTTTTATCTAGGTGACGTTATTGGGAAACGTGGTAAAAAATTATATAGCTATACGTACGACACACAGTTATACATTTCCACCGGAGTCCAATGCAGTCACTAAAATTTACTAGTAACTCCCTCGAAGCACAGGTGACAGACTCAAGTGGCTTTCTCACTACCGGTTTATTTGAAGGCGTCTCTCCAAATCCACCATGAAATCTAAACACACAATATTGGCGAGAAAATAAGCCATGTTAGCTTAGCACGAAACAGTAACATGCACAGCATGTGAAATAACATTCGACTAAAATGAAATACGGACAACAAATACCTCATTGGCTGAATGCTACGAACAAGGGAATCATCCTTGAGTCCTTGGGTGGTTTCCTTAAACCATTCATACGGATGGCAAGCCACTGTGACCAGTATAAACTTTACCGAGGCCCAGGAGACATTGCGCATGCTGCTAGCTTGCAGGTAAAGCTAAATTGTCCAAAACGCTTTTCACTTGACTGAGCAGAGATTTCAAAATAAAAGTACTGTTGCTGATACAAAATGAAATACAATTCATATATATATATATATATATATATATGTATATGTATATATATTATATATATATATATATAATATATATATATATATTATTTCAGCTTTAGTTGCATTGTAAATATATATTCATAATATATTGAGATTCATATATATACATATTATATATATACATAGATATATATATATATATATATATATATATATATATATATATATATATATATATATAATATATATCATATATCAATATATACTTTACTCGAGGCCCCAGGAGAACATTACGCATTGCCCTGCTAGCTATTAAATACAATTCATATATATATATATATATATATATATATATATATATATATATATATATATATATATATATATATATATGTTGTTGTGTATAGAATATGTAATATAACAGTACTTTTATTTTTGAAATCAGTCAAGTGAAAAAGTTTTGGACAACCCCCCTTCCTAGTTTTTAACCTGCACACGCTAGCAGCATGGCGTAAATGTCTCCCTGGGCTTTCGGTAAACGGAGATATATAATTAATTAATGAATATATATTACAATGCAACTTAAACTGTTATTAATGAAATAAATTCTATACATAATGTAAATAATGTAGTTGTAACAGTTACATTACTGAAATTGAAAAGTTTGGCCAGCAGAGTTACTACGGTAATGCTCATTCTCTACAGCTTGTACAAAACGTAATAGCTCGGATCCTAACGGAAATAAAAAGGAGAGCTCACGTCCTTCCTAAGAGAAAGGCACTGGCTACATGTGTCTCTTAGGACAGATATTAAGTTCTGGTGCTAGTTTTATAAAGTTTAAATGACCCTGCTTTTAAAACACCTGCTTACCTCACAGAATGTGGATAATAAAATTACTGATACTTTCTTAATAACCTCAGAAAGGGTATTATGCTTCTACACTGTGGAACTCAGTTCCACCTTTTATTAGACAGCCGAGCTCAGTGCACACGTCTAAGAAACGTCTGAATATGTATCACTTTAAATCAGCACTTCATTAACATTCCATGTCTTCTTGGTATTTATCTTTTTCATTTGATCTGTGTCATTGGCTTAAATGATTTTAAATTAGTGCTGATATTTTGATACATTGCTCTTAACACAAAGTTCTTATGTATGAAGGGCTTTATAAATACTAAAAATAATGTTATTTATTTATTTATTTATTTTAGTATTAGAATTTTGTGTGTCCTCCCTTTAACTTTAATTCAACTTCCATTCTATTTGGGAGTGTTCGTTCCTGTTTTGAACAGAAACAGGTGTGTTTTTTCAGATATGAAGCGAGAGTGGAGCTTGGTTGACTCTGAATTTCATCTTCTATGGGCAACTAGATCATGCTGAACTATCTAACGTCTGTGTAAGAATGATTTACTGGCCATTTTGACTGGTAAGAGGTTTTTTCTGAATACTGCACAGTACCTACTTTGTGCATTGTTCATTTTGATTGGGTCATTAATAGGTCAGCCTGCACGTCCAGCATACTATCCTGCTCTTTCGTCGGACAGGAAATGAGAGATTATTTAATCTCTTAGGCTGAATGGTTCACCTGGACGCGTGTTGATAGAAACTCTTTGACCTTGGGGTCTGCTAATGACTTATCAACTCTGTTTAATCATTTCCCTTGACCCTTTACTCCTCTTCTGACACATAACAGACCATGTACATGCTTTGACTGAATTATTAATTATTAAATGCATTCCTCTGACTCCTTTTCTTCCTCCCCTCTCAGCGTGGATGCTAGGAATGACTCACTAACTTGCTCGCTCACTCGCTCTCGCTCTCTCTCTCTCTCTCTCTCTCTCTCTCTCTCTCTCTCTCTCTCTCTCTCTCTCTCTCTCTCTCTGTCTCTCTCTCTGTCTCTCTGTCTCTTTGTCTCTCTGTCTCTCTCTCTCTCTCTCTGTCTCTCTCTGTCTCTCTGTCTCTCTGTCTCTGTTTCTCTGTCTCTCTGTCTCTGTTTCTCTGTCTCTCTGTCTCTGTTTCTCTGTCTCTCTCTCCCTCTGTCTTTCTCTCTGTCTCTCTCTGTCTCTCTGTCTCTCTCTCTCTCTCTCTCTCTCTCTCTGTCTCTCTCTCTGTCTGTCTCTCTCTCTCTGTTTCTCTGTCTCTCTCTCTCTCTCTCTCTCTCTCTGTCTCTCTGTCTCTCTGTCTCTGTTTCTCTCTCTCTCTCTCTCTCTCTCTCTCTCTCCCCCCCTCTCCCTCCTGGCCTGTGGCTTTTTTCGTAAGCTCTTTTTAGCACACTCGGCTGTGCTCCGACTCTGGAGTCTTCGTGTTTGACAGCGAAAGGCTTCACAGTCACTCCAGTTCATACAGTCTGGAGCCTTTAGACTGTCCGCTGGGACGGGCAAGAGCCTGGACACACACACACACACACCCACACACACACACACTCAGACACACTTACTTCGGTTTCTGTTTACTCTCCACAACAAGGCCGATCTGCTTTAAATATTAATTACACCCCGGCCGTGCCCCGTCTCTGGCCAAGAGGGAGCCGCTGTCCTGAGCGTAACCTCCGCGTGGCTCTGGCTGTTGTTCTCCGAGCTTTACTTCTTTGTTCTGTAGCGTAATGTTTGATTTCTGCCTCTCCTCCGCTACAGCCCTGGGCGGGAGTTGGGTTTCACTGGGTTTTCTGCAGAGACACACAAAGCAGGGCCATATTCACTTTCATGCCCAACTTCAGAGAATTTTCTAGATTCCCTGCTGAACTGGGAAGACCATACAATATCCCTCGCCATATTTAAGTGTCAATGTTTTTGTCTCTCTGTGTACATACTGGACATATTGCATTGGACGCTCTCACTGCAAGAGACAAACAGTAGACTTAGCAATAAGACATGTTTAAATGACATTCCCACAGTTCTGCACTTATCTCAAATGTGGTCAATCAACCAAGACAGGACTGGCATCTGAACTTAACTATAGATAAAATGGACTTAACAGCTGCTGTTTGATTTGGCCTGGACGTTTCGGGACAGAGTGCAGTTGGCCCAGATTTGGTGGATGCCTTCCCTGGCACAATTCCGAGGAGGGTTTCCTGTAGACTGGGATTTTTGTCACTGCTTAGCCGCATGACCGTACGCTTCCATACACCTGTAGGTTCAGCTACAGCCTTCACACTATGGTCTTTGGCATGCCCAAATGCAGCCACTCTTTTTATCCCATCATTATCATCTGCTTTAGAAACATTTTCCACACATGGGACCAGACATTCACTGCACTGTGCCACCTCTTCTTTATCTATGAATCCCATCACACACCCTGTAGTAATTTATAGCCCCACTATCCAGCAGGAACCTGAAATACCACCACCGTAAACACACAAGGTGACTAGTTGTTTTTGTCCAGTGAGCTTAGTTTAAAACACAATGTGCTGGTTATTTAGCCCTGCAGTTTGCCCAATAGGACTCATCCCGATGTTACCCTTATCCAATATTCCCAAGGCCCTTTGTTTGCTAACAGAAGTTCATAGAAAACAGATCTATTTTTCCAAAGACCTTTGTTTCCCATGGCCTATTCAGTGATTAGTATATAATTTGATTTTCACAGTATGTTATTCGGCTGTACCCCCTTTGTAGTCATGTTCAATTACACCCTTTAGCTAGATCTACACCACCACACCATACTGGCAGCGCTAGGAGGTTTAAGGATAGCACATGCTTCCCCCATGTCATGTGAAGCTAGCCATAGCATCTTTTCAACTGCTGCTAACACAACATTGGACAGCTGAACATGCTGGAAGACAACACTAACTGCTAATTCCAAAAAGGTCAGGTACCAGACGCTCTCACTGGATAGCATTATGCTAAGTAATGAGAGGAGAGAGGGTCATCTACACACCCAGAGCGAGCAAGGCCTTTTGTGCTGTCTTAGACTCTGAGCCATAGATGACTGGAACTTCACAATGCACTATACCAATAACAATATACCTCTGCACTACAGCAGCCATATTAAACACTGCAGGAGGGAACCGCTGCTCGGCACTGTTGGAAAGTGGAGAGCAGGCAGGCCACTTCTAACCACATAGCTCTACCTAATGATAGACAGCAAAGTCAAACAAACTGCCCCACAGCCCGGCTCAGAGCAACACAACAACACATAACCACATTGTTAAGTTAGTAACAACAACTTATCTGGACTTTAAGGGCCCTATTACTGCGAGTCCAGTGCTCTTGTCATGCTTTGTGCATTGCGACTCTGCTTGGCCTGGCAACCAGTACCAGTAGCGGGATGCTACTATATAGGGATCAGGGGACATAGGACATTGGGAACATGAGTATGCTATTACACAATTCCAGCATTATCTACTTTGGCATTGGAGCTCCAGTATATAAAAACCCGACTTTGATCACAAATCATGAGTTGACTGGTTGACAACGTAAGCGGTAAGGGGGAAAACTGAGCAAGGTTTTTGGCTGAACCATTGACTGAACACGTCGTCTGTGTGCCTGTGCATGTGTTTGTGTGTGGGCTGACTCATTTAAACCACAGTCCTGAGGTCAAACGCTCCCTCTGCCACCTCGCTCCTTCACCATTTTTGTCAGCCGTGTCAAAGAGGGAAGCCAGCATGTGGCAGAAACTTGCACCGGTTGCCATAAAGTGTTCCCGAGGCCCCTCTGGGTGAGCGGGATAGGGGAGAGGGGCTGAACCTGCGTTCTGATTTCAGGCACAAAACCGATTGAGCACTGTGGCTGGAGCACTGGCCATGCAGAAATGGAAAAACCCTTTCTTCATTCTCTCGTCTCCTAAACCACTTTATCCTTATGGGTTGTGGGGGTTGCTGGAGCCCTATCTATCCCAGCATTCACTGGATAAGAAGGTAGGAAACACTCTGGACAGGCAACCAATCCATCACAGGGCAGATGCACATGCTAGGGGCAATTCAGCATCTCCAGTTCACCTGGCTGTATGTCTTTGGACTGTGCCGGTAAACCTGCTCAGACAGGGGTAGAACCCCGGACACCCTGACTGGGAATCGAACCCAAGCTTTTTCACTATGAGGCATCAGTACTACCCTCTGTACCACCATGCTGCTGGGAACTCGTTCTTGTGAATTTCATAGCATAGGCTTCATTTCCAACTTGTGGCAGTGGGTTATGTTTGTTAAAGTCAAAAACAGCCCAACAACAACTTTGGCAATGTGCAATGTCATTGTTTTGACTGGACTTAGGCTAGCTTCCGTCACATATAAAGTTTCTGCAGTTTTTAATGTGAACGTTTAAAGCCAAGAAAGGGAAGCAGTTCATCCACCTTAGCACAAGTGGTGCAGCTGGCCAGGTATTGGCTCTGTCTTCAGTGGATCATAAGTTCAGCCCCCAGCGATGCCACAGCTGTCTGTGGCTGGGGGTCCAAGACAGCGGAATAGGCGTTATGTTCACCGGGTGGGCAGAATGGCCCTTAGGAATAGCCAATGCAGATGATATAACAGAACGGGTGTGTCTGGAGTATTGGGAGTGCTGAGCTGTCCAATGCTGTTTCAGTCTGGAAAGATCGGGTAGCTGGCTTCGTGTGACTGGGCTGGAGCTGCCTCCAGAAACCCTGATAGTTAGTTCTTTTTTCTGCACCTCTCCTCTGTGACCTGGAAATCGATTTTCTGATGCCATCTTACCAGCTGTCCGAATAGCTTGAATTACCCAGTGAAGTGGCTTCAAGTAGAGGATACACCAATGTATGGTACCCAGGAAGCATTTTACTGACTATGAAGAGACATCACGATGGAGACGGCCAGAGAGAATGGACAAACATGGTGCAATCCAGCCATGCTTTATGTGAGTTTTTAATTGGCTGTGTTGTACACTCACCGGTCAGTTCATTAGCTACACCTCCTTTTATCTACACTCATTGTCCATTCTGTTAGCTCCATTTACCGTATAGGAGCACTTTTACAGCACTAATTTTACAGTCTGTTTCACCCAGCTCCACAAAAGTTCAGGACACCCTAGGACCACCACAGAGCAGGTATTATGTGGGTGGTGGATCTTTCTCAGCTCTGCAGCGACGCTGATGTGGTAGTGGTGGTGTGAGTGGATCTAACACAGCAGTGCTGCTGGAGTTCTTATACACCTCAGTGTCACTGCTGGACTGACAGTGGTCCACCAGCCAAAGCTCCAGCCAGCAGCATCCTGTGGCGCACCCTCTCCATGTTTTCTGGGATCAGAGATGAGCATTTGAGGTGGAGGACAGGAGTCAACTTTTTATTTACCAGTTTTGGCACGTCACCTACTGGCCCATTTAAGGTGGAGCAGGAAAGCTGGTGTATAAAATAAAGGAACTGGTGAGTAGAAGCTGAAGCAGTCTCCTCCCAACTGCAGACGAACATTTGTGTGCATTTTTGTCTGTCATGAACAACAAAGTTCCTTGTGGTATCTTGCTTATCACTTCCACACCAATGCAGTAACTCTCACTCACTCAACCTCATCGTCCTTCTGGGTCACGTAGGGTGCTGGAGCCCATGTTAGCGGGCAAGAGACAGGGATCAGCCATCACAGCTCAGACATTCGCTCACACCTAGGGACATTTGAGCATCTCCAATTCAAATGACTGCATGTCTTTGGGAGAAAACCGGAGCACTTTGAGGAATCCCACATAGACACAGGGAGAACATGCAAACTCCGTACTCCAGAACACTGGATGCCCCAGCCAGGAATCAAACCCAGGTCCTACTTGCTGGGAGGCAACAGCACTACCCACTGCACCACCATGCCACCCAGCACTGTAATGTTTGCCATTTGCAAATATCCTGTTGAACTTGTGAACGTGTTGTAACGGTCACTTTAAGTGCCGGCATTGAGCGCATGTATGTCGTGAGCGAGTGAGGGAGTATATAAGTACGGCACGCGGGATGGTTACGGGGGGTTTTGTAACCTCAATGCTCTACTGCAGTGTCATCTGGGATTGTAACCACGAGGTGTGGGGGCTCCTCTGCCCAATAAATGGTCCAGTACTCCTAATGGCTGTGTCTCGCCTGGATTTCCCCCTGTTGCATCTCCCTCCCCGGAAGCCTTCACCCAACTACTGAGTGCGTTACAGTGTATAAAGTTTACATGGTGCAGCTGGATTAGCTACAGATATGCAAATATACCAGTAACCTCAGTGTTCACAGATGCTGCACATTAAATGACTCACTTTGGCATCAGAAACTAAACAAACCTAACTATTTCACACTTGTTCCTGTATTTTGAGCAGTGTGTTATGGTTTTCTGGGTTATTTATGATGGTAATTTACAGTAAGTGTGTTGGGCTAGCTTCCTCGTCTCGCTGATATAGTCCAGTGCCAATGTGGCTTTGGACTCTTTGCGGAAACCAGGCACATAAGCAAAATGCAACAAGAGGCAGCTAATTACAGCATGCCATCTCCCAAGATGTACGCTGCACTGGCATTTTCAATATTTATTTTTGTTTACTGATCTGCATTTATCTTAATAAACAGCAACTGTTTATTCAAGACCATGACACAGAGCAGAGTAAATAATTTGCAGGCAAAATAATTTGTTTTCCAGGGGAATACACCATGCTACGAGTTATTCATGAGTTTATTGCTTTTTTCTTTTTTTTTTTCTCGCCTTTTCTGACTCAACCACCAAGGGCTGCAGGCTCAGGAAAGCAAGCTATGCAGCTAATATGATTTGTTTCTGTAATTACCTGTTCAAGCCTTCGTCAGCAGTGTGACTAGACCCACTTTTCAGAAAGCTGAGACGCACAGTGTATTTCTGACAAACAGCCTAATCTGCCTTTATCTTACACAGAGGTCATAGTTCACTACATGCTTAACTTTCTGTTTGGAGGTGCTTGTATTTTTTTTTTTTTAATGAGTTTCTTTAAAAAAAAATTCTTTAATCAATAAAAAAATAAAATAAATAAATATATTAAAGTATTAAACATTTTTCAGACCCTGATATTTAAACCCAAAGCTATAACTGAAAAAGTAATCAACTGAATAATACTAAAATCATCATTTCTTTCTATTTTAATTTCTTTCTATTGGAAGGTCAACCCTCAAACCTGTACCCTTAAATTTCAACTAGTGAAAAAGTTCTTTTTTTTTTTTTTTTATTTGATCAAATCTTTATTGTCAGGGACAGAAAGAGAAAACAATCAATCAATATACCACCCTGCAACCCCATCCCCACAGAGATGACACGGTATAAATAAAACCGGAGCTAAATGGCTTCAGCAGGTCAACAGATCAGCTCCATCTTCCATGAGGGTAGGTCAGGGTTCCCACAGGTCATGGAGTTTCTGGAGTTTTGTGGAATTTTGAACTCCCAGCATGGAAGGTCGTGGGATTTCAAGGAATTTTGTTTGTAGCAAAATGTTTAATTGCCAAATTACATTTTTCAGAATATTATATTTTCATGCTTATGCACTGCATGAGTGGTTTTTAGAGTTAGTTGTTTTTTCTCTGCCCGTTTATCCCTTTTCTGCTCCTCAACAACCTATCGTCGCTTCAGTCGGCGTATCCTGTACCTGCTAATGAAGGCCAACATGCCAGGAAAATGTCCATTTTAATAATTACTGTGCTGTATGTTTAAGCAGTGAAGGCTTTCGGGTTTGTGCCGGGAACTAGTCAATAAAGCTCACAAACTGATGGGTTTCAAATACTGACGCTGATTTTTATCAGCTCAGCACAATGGATGTTTTTTCCGTTCATTAAAGGCCATGGAAAATCAGCCTTTCATCAGGGAAAGTCAGGGAATTAAAATTTTTACTTGGAATGAGGACCCTAAAAAGGTGGTCTCCTCCCCAGTGTCATTATTCTCCGGATAGTGTAAATAGAAATCAGAGTCATGGACATTTTCATATCATAACACCACCATTGAAGCCCCATATCATCATAGCTTGGTTTAGCTAATTGAATTCAAACGTAGACCTTTAGGACGAACGAGGCTAGCCATTTTTAACCCTGCTTCCTGTGACTTGTCTAGCATTTCGCATCCAAGCATCCGAACACCGTGTTTACCCCCGTGTCCTGGACCCACCTGGTGTCTCGGAGCTGGTGACAGAGGGCTCACTTTAACAGTTCATTGGCTTCGTTGGTGCATTATTAGTGTTTAGGGGGTGCTGAGGGTCCTCAGGTGGCACATGTTGGGCTGCTCCAGCTGAGAGCGGTGCAGATGTGTGGTTTGCGAGGATGAGCAGCCTTTGTCTGAACACCGTGCATACTGCTGGGATGTGGGCTGCAAATCCCTCCACATTAAATCTTAATCACAGGAATAAATTAAACACCTGGCACAGCGCATTCCGTGTTGAACACGAAGAGAATACACACACACACACACACACACGCACACATACCTTTGCATATTCCCTGCTGACTCTGATATGGTGTGTTTTACATTTAGGCCTGGATGACCTACTCCAGATGTACAAACTGTAGACCATTAACAGGAACATGTTTGTGAACCAGCATTACATTGAGAATTCCATTCCAGTCATTCATAATTACGTTTCACTTGGGCTAAAATGGAATGTTGGAACCGAAATGTTGGAACTGTGTCCTGGAGGAACTGGAGGGCTGAATTTAATATGTCGGCGGTAGTTCCAAGAACCTGTAGTGCCCATTCTAAACCTCTGGAGATCTCCACACCACTGTTTCCCAACCCTGGTCCCGATGGCACACTGCCCTGCACAGTTTAGTGGATCCCCTGATTTAACTCGCCCCTTCTTAATGAGCTGATAAGTTGAATCAGGTGTGTTGAGAGCAGGGTAGGGTGCCTCCAGGACCAGGGTTGAGAAAAACACTGCTCTAGACTTTAGACATGCAGCTTAACATTCAAGCTAGCGTCAGTTCTGGTGTGCCATACCAGACAGCATGCAAAGTACCAGGCTCAGGTAGCAAGTGGGCTCTGTATAAACACTTTCCTGTATCCTCTGGATTTTAGGGTGGGATCAGTATTTGTATGGACAAGGCCACACTCTTCCTAGCTCTCTCTCTCTTCATTCTGCTGATCACCTAGCCCTGTGTGGTGAAATGTTGCACCCCTGTCGGACCTGATTGAGTCCGATTTATGTGCACCTTTGCTTCACATGGAGCCGAGGTCCATCCTGGAGCTGGAATTAAATCAGAAGTTTGACTCCAGGGTTAATTGCGATTGGTGAGGCCTGTTGCTGTACCGTCGGTGGAGGACTTTGGTGGTGCTTTATTCCTAGCGGAGGTCAGCGAAACCAGCCTGAAGCTTCAGTATCGGTCTTTGGATGGGACATCTATCTTCTCCTGTATGTGTGAACATGGTGACCCAGGAAGACGGGTTATCTGGTGATGTTTGAATTGGGCTTCTGTTTGCTGTGAGTGTTTGTTGGATTACGTTAGAGCTTCCTCCTGGCCTGTGTTCCCAGAGAGCACAGTGCTAAAGTTTGATAATGAGCAGTGGAAACCTTGCAGTCAAGGACGGATTGCACATGGGTGGAGCCACACAAACTAAACACCTCAAACACAGATGTGAACAGGACAGATACTGATTTCAAGCGTTTGCGAGATTTTGATTGTTCAGTATTTCATTTATGTGAATGTTATTTTTGATTTTGATGCAGTTGTTTCATGTAAAGCTTAATATCCTGTAACAACCCTTCATGTCCTAACCATACGAGCACTTTCATTTCATGGCATGTAAGGTTAGTCAAAACCTGTCACTTATTTGCATTGAACAGCAACAGCGTTTGTCAGTGCCAGTTACCTAGCCTCTTAAATGGCCAGTTGAACCCCTTAAATGGTCAGGTCCAAACTTCTATTACACAGGACATACAGGGGTTGGACAATGAAACTGAAACACCTGGTTTTAGACCACAATCATTTATTAGTATGGTGTAGGGCCTCCTTTTGTGGCCAATACAGCATCAGTTAGTCTTGGGAATGACATATACAAGTCCTGCACAGTGGTCAGAGGGACTTTAAGCCATTCTTCTTGCAGGATAGTGGCCAGGTCACTACGTGATGCTGGTGGAGGTTCGTCCTTCTTGGTGGTATGCTGACATTACCCTGGATACCGTGGCTCTTGATACATCACAAAGACTTGCTGTCTTGGTCACAGATGCGCCAGCAAGACGTGCACCAACAATCTGTCCTCTTTTGAACTCTGGTATGTCACCCATAATGTTGTGTGCATTGCAGTATTTTGAGCAGAACTGTGCTCTTACCTGCTAACTGAACCTTCACACTCTGCTCTTACTGGTGCAATGTGCAATTAATGAAGATTGGCCACCAGGCTGGTCCAATTTAGCCATGAGACCTCCCACACTAAAATGACAGGTGTTTCATTTTCATTGTCCAACCCCTGTATAAAGCTCCACTGCAGCTATGTCACTGGACAGCTCATCATTTTGAGTTATATCATAAACCATTGATTTGTGTTCACTATTTCTCATGGTAGATGCATAAAAGTTAATAATTGTACTAATAATATCCACAGAAAAGCTCATTTTGGCCTTGACATTAAGAAGACAACACTGGAAACAGGGCTTTTGATAAACTCTTTGCCACCCAACACTCTCGAATGGCCGAGATAGGAAACAGGCCACCTCTAGTCATACAACCCTGATGGTAGGCGCTACCACTCCACCACTATCTCACCAACCAGACCCACAGCGGATCTCAAAGTAGCCCATACAACACATTTACATATCTTTTTACCATAGTAGTTAATAAGCCATAAAAAATATAACCACCATAGGTTAAAGCATACTGCCATGCCATGCTTGAAAATGTTTATGGACCATTTATGCCTTACCTCCTGATGATGCACCGCAGTAGACATTTTCATGGACGTTCTGACATTCTCTAGAACAGTCCTGCACTTGGATTCCCTGCTTCCACGTGCCCCCTGCAAACCTGAAAGAGCCAGGGTTAAGAAAGACTAGCCTAGAATACTCTAGAGTACTTTCTGCTATATCAGGAGACGGGATCTCACTTTTCAAGTTTGCAGATTGGTGTGCAGATGACACACAGAAGACCTGAGGCAATGGCGGGTAGCGATGGCTGCTAAGGAGCACCACTTATTGACCATTGTGTCGCACACAGAGGAAATTGACCCCTATATTTAACCCATCCGTGCAGAGAAACATCCAACCACTCTAGTGAAACACACCCTAGGGGACAGTGAGCACACTTGTCCAGAGCAGTGGGCAGTCCCATCCACAGGGCCCAGGGAGCAGTTAGGGGTTAGGTGCCTTGCTCAAGGGCACTTCGGTCGTTGGTGCTGTTGGTTCAGCGGATTAAACTGGCAACCTTCCGATCACAAGGCTGGTTCCTAATAACTGATTCCCTACCCATTTGATTTTTGGGCCCATAGAGGGACATGTAGAAGACAGTAGGGTTTGGGGGTTATTCTGAGAGTTTGGTTGACTTGAGTAAGCAGTGAATCTGCCCATAAGCATATGAAGTATAGTTTTTTATTTTTGCTTTAATGAACAAATAACAGTTGACATGTCTGTCTATGTCCTAACATCTCTCTCTCTCTCTCTTTCTCTCTTTCTGTTACTCACTCTTTCAATCTCCCTTTCTACACAGACACATAAACACTCAGTTAGTACGAGTCCAGTGGGCCGTGGCTTGCCTTCCGCCCTGACTCGGTAAAAATGTGGCCTCTTTCCAAAGTGGTCATTACAGCACGTTGATTTATGTGTCCTATGCTGTGATGTGACGATGTCCCGTTTCAATGCCGGCTGAGGGAGATTGATGGGCTCCTGCGGTGCCCCCTGACAGAGAGATTTACACATGCTGGTCAGGGGTCTGGAACAGCCGCCACTGTCTGCTGTGATTGCCTTCAGACCTCCTGAAGTTTAAGATGAATTACCCCAGAGAGGGGGGTCTCAGGTGTGTTCGTCTGTGTGCGGGTTTATGCATATGTGTGTATGTAAACCTTGGTGAATTTACTGTGGTGGCCGTTTGTGAATCTCGTCCCAGTTAACAAAAGCAAAGCATCTGTCTGGTCTGAGGTTACATAAGCTGTCTGGAACTCGGAATCATTTTTTTAAAGCACATGCAGAGACGCGTTTGTTTCTATACAGTGTCAAGAAGGTATTGAACTGTTTGTCTTCTTTGCGTTAAGTGCAGGGTGACTTTAGCATTGTTCAGATTGGCTAATTTTGATGTTCGAGTAAGGAACAGGAGACCTTAAGCACATGCAAGGACAAAATACAAAGACTAATAAAGATATTTGACAAACTGAATGCATAATTGTAGCTGACGGGTGACACAGTAGCACAGTGGGTAGCTCAGTCGCCTCACAGCCTGGCTGGAGGATCCAGAGGTGACATACGCTCATTCCAAATTTGAAGATGAAGGACCAAGTGGACCACTTTATGACCTCGCCTTCCCTTTGAACACCACTTGACACACACGTCGCCACTGTCCAATGAAAAACATTGGTCTCCATTTTTGTCAGTTTTGACTTTTAATGCATCATTTTAATACAGCAGCTGCCGTTTACACTACACGAGAATTTCATGATGCGAGGACTAACAGAAATTGCCCAAAATCGTCTGGTTCCATTGACATGCATTATAATTAAACTTGGTTTTTGCTGGAGATGATTATTTTTGGGGGGGTTTTTTTTTTATTTTATTTATTTATTTTTTTAATAGACAGTAACTATATGGGGACTGAAAACTCAAGTCTCAAGTGGTTTAATTTGTCATTTCAACCATATACAGTGGTGTACAGTATACAGTGAAACAAAATAACGTTCCTGCAGGACCACGGTGCTACAATAGACTACACAATACAATACAACATAAAGTGCACGTGTGCAAGTGCGCCAGACAGTATACTATAGATACACACAACCATTTACAAGACAAACAATAACAGTGCAGTTGGCCCCTAAGTAGTGGGAGCAGTAAGGTGCAGTTGTTGCGTACTGGTATGATGTAAACATTAGACACTGTAAACACTGTACTTTGAATTTGGCAGCTGTGTGTGTTCGTGTTCAGTTCAGTCACTGATGTGTTTGTGTGTTCAGACCAGACTCTGATTGCTCAGTAGTCTAATAGCTTTTGGAAAGAAGCTCTTGCACAGTCTGGATGTGAGGGCCCGGATGCTTCGGTACCTTTTTCCAGATGGGAGGAGGGTGAAGAGTGTGTGTGCGGTCAAAACTCAATAACACATGTGAAAGTGTGTCCAAGGACGTGTATGAATAGCCATTCACAAAGCAATGCTTTAACGTTCTTACACTATAGTAAAAACAAGGTGGATCCAGAAAAGTGCATTCCTGAAGTGCACAGGGAATGTATAAGTCACTTTTTAAGCAGATTTACGGGAGAATATGTTTGTACTTTGCAACTGAAGTAGAAATATAGACAGGGGGCTATAACTTTTACTTTTGCATTATTTAAGTAATAATCTACCCGGGATATTTCTACTGTTACTCACAGGATACGTATGAACGTTCTCATCTGAGCTTGAGGGCATCGTAATCTTTCATATACCTGATATATGGAGCTCTTAGCTACACCTTTAGGGTCCCATTACCTGACTCTCCACAGCAGTGTTATAAATGAAGCAAATGTCCATCACTTTGGTTTGAGGTGGCTTCTGTCAAAGCAATGTAATTACAGTAACTTCATAAAGCAGATCATCACCTCCGGGTGCTCCGCTTCCCTCCCACAGTCCAGAGACATGCAGGCAGGTGAATGGAGGTGTGGATGTGTATGTATGTGTGCGACTGGTGGTCTGTCTAGGGTGTTACCTGTCTTCCACTCAGTGGGGGCTTAACAGTGGTGGACAGAGTACACAACCATGTACTTGAGTTAAACTGTAGATACAAACATTAAAATATTCCTCTAGGAAAAGTAGAAGTTTCTCCCTTCAGACAACCCCCTGCAGTCCAGTGGGCCGTGGTAAACGGACTAAACAGACTTACAGCGCACTTACTGAGTTACTGTACACCGACACACTACTTACAGCACACTAACGCATTACACTTACTGAGTTACTGTACACCGACACACTACTTACAGCACACTAACGCATTACACTTACTGAGTTACTGTACACCGACACACTACTTACAGCACACTAACGCATTACACTTACTGAGTTACTTACAGTACACTAACACATTACACTTACGACACCAACTACTACTTTACAGCACACTAACGCATTACACTTACTGAGTTACTGTACACCGACACACTACTTACAGCACACTAACGCATTACACTTACTGAGTTACTGTACACCGACACCCTACTTACACACACTAACACATTACACTTACTGAGTTACTTACAGCACTACTAACGCATTTAACACTTACACTTACTGAGTTACCGTACACCAACACACTACTTACAGCACACTAACGCATTACACTTACTGAGTTACCGTACACCAACACGCTACTTACAGCGCACTAACGCATTACACTTACTGAGTTACTGTACACCAACACACTAACACATTACACTTACTGAGTTACCGTACACCGACACGCTACTTACAGCACACTAACGCATTACACTTACTGAGTTACTGTACACCGACACCTGAGTTACTGTACACCGACACTACTTACAGCACACTAACACATTACACTTACTGAGTTACTGTACACCAACACGCTACTTACAGCACACTAACACATTACACTTACTGAGTTACTGTACACCAACACACTACTTACAGCACACTAACGCATTACACTTACTGAGTTACTGTACACCAACACACTACTTACAGCACACTAACGCATTACACTTACTGAGATACTGTACACCAACACACTACTAACAGTACACCAACACATTACACTTACTGAGTTACTGTACACCGACACACTACTTACAGCACACCAACACATGACACTTACTGAGTTACTGTACACCAACACACTACTTACAGTACACTAACACATTACACTTACTGAGTTACTACTTACAGTACACACCATTACACTTACTGAGTTACTACACCAACACACTTACAATACACTAACGCATTACACTTACCGAGTTACTGTACACCAACACGCTACTTACAGCACACTAACGCATTACACTTACTGAGTTACTGTACACCGACACACTACTTACAGTACACTAACACATTACACTTACTGAGTTACTGTACACCAACACACTACTTACAGTACACTAACACATTACACTTACTGAGTTACTGTACACCAACACACTACTTACAGTACACTAACACATTACACTTACTGAGTTACTGTACACCAACACACTACTTACAGTACACTAACACATTACACTTACTGAGTTACTGTACACCAACACTACCACACACACTACTTAGTTACTGTACACCAACACACTACTACAGTACACTAACACATTACTGAGTTACTGTACTGACACTACTTTAACACATTACACTGTTACTGTACATTAACCTACTTACAGTACACTAACACATTTACAGTTACTGTACATTAACACACTTACACATTACACTTACTGAGTTACTCTACACCAACACACTACTTACAGCACACTAACACATTACACTTACTGAGTTACTGTACACCAACACACTACTTACAGCACACTAACACATTACACTTACTGAGTTACTGTACACCAACACACTACTTACAGTACACTAACACATTACACTTACTGAGTTACTGTACACCTTTACAGCACACACATTACACTTACTGAGTTACTGTACACCGACACACTACTTACAGCACACTAACACATTACACTTACTGAGTTACTGTACACCGACACACTACTTACAGCACACTAACACATTACACTTACTGAGTTACTGTACATTAACACTACTTACAGTACACTAACACATTACACTTACTGAGTTACTGTACATTAACACTACTTACAGTACACTAACACATTAGACTCACTGAGTTACTGTACATTAACACTACTTACAGCACACTAACACATGCACTTACTGAGTTACTGTCCACCACTGGCACTGGGATAGGCCCCGGAACCCCCGTGGCTGAGAAGGAAGAGCGGCTCCGAATATAAATGAGGTTACAGGTATTAGGTATTCATTGACTGTAGGTCGGCTCTGTTTTTGGCTGATGGTTCCAGCTGATCTAATAGCATTTAAATGATTTGGCCTGTCCTCTGTAATTTCCTAATAGTGCTATTACGGTATATACACTCGTCTGCTACTTCTGAATTTTTTAAGCCCATTTTAATCCCGTTTGAACTGTGTTTAATATATTCTCATTTCCTCCGAGCCCCCTTTCTGCTCACTCAGCGCTCCGGCATGCCTGCCAAACGAAGCTCTTCAATTCACTTTTAATTGGTGGATGTAAACAGAGGTGCAAGGTCAGTGTGTTCCGGTTGTTGGCATGGCAACTGTGTCCGGGGAGACGAGCAGGGCTTAGCGGAGAGCTGCTGTCAGGATGTGAGCGGCTTTCGTCTCCGGGAAAAAAAAAAAAAAAGTTCCCTCGGAAAAGAAAGCGAAGAAAGCTTCTGGTCTCGCGCGCGCGCTTTCACTCTGCTGGGATTCGCGGCTCGCCCTGCGGAGTCGCGCCGAGCCTGGCGGATCCGGGATAGATTATTTCTTCCTAACAAAGTGTGAGAGAGAGTGTGAGAAAGTCTTTGTCGGATTTTGCTCCAGCACTGATGTGGCGCCGGTTCAACATCTCAGACGGGAGCGGCGCAGTAACAGTGCAGCTTATGAGGTGTTTCTCTTATTGTGATTTGTCGCAGACTCCTGTGAGTTTAATAGACGCGGTGCTGGGAGTGAATGCGGATGGGTCCAAATTGATGCCGTTAATAATGCATGTTCTAGGAAAAACCTTTCACTGCTAAATCAAATCACAGCTGATTTCCCATATTCATAGCTCTACACGCTACAGCTAGCAGTGGCATGCTTTGACGCTGGTTTGCTATACAAGCTGTACATTAGGTGGAGGTTCTCTGCACACATCTCTGCCAAAGTGGTTCTAAGGTTTGTTTGGGGCTCTGTGACACCTTGCTTTTTGATGAAGGTCAGTGAGCAGAAGGACTTTGAGCGACTTCACAAACCCAGTGGTCTTTCTGTAGCAACGGTCCTCACACCTCTTATTTTAGTAAACAACATTATTCTTTCAGGAACCAACCAATGAAAGGTTCTTTGGGGAGCCAAAGGTGGTTCTTCTGGTGGTTAGGGTTTGAATACACACAAGATTCCTCACATTTTATTCATTAAAATAATTATTAAAAAATAATAAAAAACGAGCGTTTAAAGGTTCCTTGGGGAACCAATAGTGGTTCTACTCTGGCAAACGTTCTTCACACTTGGACATCTCATACGTGGACCTTTTGAATATTCATAGGTCTAGATAATAACCACTGTCTGAAGAACCTCAAGAATAAGGAAACACACATCTCATTAAAAAGGGTTCTTTAAGGAACCATCCACTGAAGGAACCATCCACTGTTAATAGTAGAACCTTCTTTGGTTGCAGAGGTTCTTTATACTCACACAGCTCATTAAAACGGTTTCTTTTAAGAACCTTATGGAACCAATGTGATTATTTTTCACAGTTAGAAAAATTTGTTCTTTATAGAACCAAATAAAGTGTTCTGTAACATTAGCAGAACCCTACTTGGTTCTGTATGGAACAAATATTTAAAAAATGTTTTTTATAATAGCGAACAACTGTTTAGCCATGCCAATGACTACTTGTGAGTTTAAAAGGTTTTAAAATGTTTAAGGTTGTATGTAATAAAGAGTCTCTATAGAACCTGTACAGAATCATTGTTTAGCACTCACAAAACGTTCTTAGGTGGCAAGGGTTCTTCATAATTCACTCAAAAAAAAAAAAAAAGAAAGTGTTCTTTAGGGAACCAAAATGGCAAAGGTTCTCTATAATTTACATATTTCGTCAAAAACAATGGTTACGTATATGAGGAACCCTACACTGGAAGGTTCTTTAGGGAGCCAAAAATGGTTCTTCTACTACAAAGTCTTTACAGATCTCATTTAAAGGAACCATCAATTAAAGGAATCATTTTTATTAAAGAACCATCTTTTATAAGACTCTATGCCTCAATGAAGAGGCACAATAAAGATTCTTCATATCTTATTTAACAAAACCATCCACTGTAGGGTTCTTTAGGGAACTGGTAGTGGTTTGAAGGCACGGCTGTGGCGATTCTGTTTGGCTCCTGTATGTTTAGGAGTACAGGTAGATTCAGCCTACGAAAGAGGAAGACCAAGCAATTAAGTTGAGCATATCACTGAGCACTGATCTCATATGTCATTTTAGATATACAGACGTATGGCATACAGGCGCTGCTAAGTCAGGCCTAACGTTCACTTAGATCTCGAATCTGTAAACTTATTTGACTGTGCATAACATCCAAACTGCTCCGGACTGTAACGAGCATGCGTAAATGCCTACTTTGGTTCCAATTAAATGTACAGTGCATCAACGATGCAACAGTCTTTCTCCGTTTCAGTGATGGCTGTGACACGTGGAAGTGCGAGTTTGAATTAGAACTGAAATGGGATGAGGCAACAGCATCTCTGTGATCTTTTCCCTCTCATTTACTGTTTGAAATGGCACCTGAAAAGTAAACAGATTTGGAAGTAGCTGAGACGTCGCCAGCAAGATCACAGTCATTAATATCCATTTATTCATGCGTGCTCAGCAGCCTGCCGTTCACGTCACGTCTAATCAAGCTGTCATCTGTAAGAGCAAAAAAAAAAAGAGAGCAAAAAAAGAAAAAAGAGAAAAAAACGGAGATGAAGTAGATGAAGGACTTCTCCGGGGAAATCTATTAGGACTGTGACAGAGTTTAGATTAGCCCTGTATTCTGATGTCGCTCCAGCAGTGCGATTTCCAGGTCGTCAGGAGTTTTTCTGCTGATCAAAAGGCCGGTTTATCTTTCCCAGGAAGTTTTGATCACTCCCTCAAGTGTCAGAGGTAGTAGCCTCGTGTCCAAGGTGACCATCGGTTTCAATGTATTGCACAAGTGTGGACGGGAAAGGCCGCCTCCACCGTGTTTCACTCTGCTCACTCCCTGTGAGGAATCTGCCTGAAATGGCAAACACTTTTCCACATTCCATATTTATGGAAAAGCCAACACTGTAAAAAATCCCCAAAGCTCATATTTCTACACAGACGGGTAAACATGTACTGCACAAGAGGTCAAGCTGTACACAAAGCGACAGACAGACATACAAACAGCTAGCCGGATGGACAGATGGACAAACAGGCTTTGTAATACCCAGACAGAAAGACAGGCCTTTGAGTGTGAAGCTACACACGCTTGTCAGCAGAGCTTTGGCATGTCTCTGCAGGTGGCCGCAGGGCCGCTCCACTGCCCGCAGCTTCTGTTCGGTTCATCCCGCACAGACGGCCGGCACCGGAAAGAACTTCGAGCTCCGTTAGAGCGTGCGGGCGAAAAGTGAACAGTGCTTCCACCAGGGGGAGAGATGATGACCAGAGAGAGAGAGACTCGACAGAGGAAAGAAGGGTGGAGTTCGTAGACAAAAGGAACGCTCTCTTAACCAGTTAAGATGATCTTAACACTAAGGGGCTTTTGGGTCAGCTGGTGCAGGACAGTTTGCAGGCTTCCCTGCACTTAAACTCACTAGAGTCTGAAAACACAAGGTGCCAAAAAGGATCGTTTGGAGTGATTTACAATTTGTAAAATGATGCATCCAGGCAAATCTCTAAATAACGGGGCAATATGGTAGGGAGCATTCACCCCTATCATAAGAGACAAGGAAAAGCACAGCCCCTGCTCCTCAATGGTAGCACAAACAGCTGCTTATTTACTAGATTCCCCAACGCGTCTCTAGCAGTGCTTGTTTCCTCTGTGTACATCGGTTCTTTCCTTTACGGCAAAGCATGGTTTCTTGCCCAGAGTTGGCAGTTGAATTTTCAGCCATTGTTGAACTTGCTCCTCCTTTCACGTTGAGCAAAAAAGAGAGGGAAGTATTTAAGATTTGCTCATTTTAAGATCGCATGTAGGCTTATCCTATGATTATTTGGATTTCTTCCAAACCTTTATGAGCTGTTTCAAGTGATATTAGTAAGCCACATTTCATTGCCTTGCTATATGGGCAGATAACGGTACTTATTTTAAGAAACATGCTTAAAACAAGCCAGTTCAGTGCTGGTACCCTGAGACAGTTTGGCTTACTGAAATCACAAATGATAAGCAAAAATAGTTCATCACATCCTTCATATGAAACTCAAATATGCCATGTTATTGTTATTGCACAGTTTCATTGTCTTGCTAAGTTTGCATTTTACATTTTACAATTTTTCCCAGTATGTTCATTACTCTTTCAAATAGTGCAAATCACTTATGAATTGTCACTTTACTATGGGGATGGTCAATTATTCATAAATGTGCTATGAATTACCATACAACTCGAATTCTGAAACATCTTATGGTGGGGGGTAGGGCCTTTTTACAGGGTCATTATACTCAACCATAGCCTCAACCATTTTGATGTTTAATAGCTCAATTAATGCATTTCTGTATGAGTGAAGAGAGCTCTGGAGATCGAAGCGGGACAGGGACGAGATGGGGTGGCTAGGAGGAGGGGCTTCATGCATTAACCTCCTCCCAAACCTCAGCTATTGCATAATTCTTCTATTTCAACCTCAGAATTCACGTTTCATAAGGACTGAAGTTTAGTATCTGCACTTTTGACTTACTGTCTCCATGGATTTTGGGAAGAAACAATTCAAATAGATTCACATCATGCTTTTGCCATGGCTTGTGCTAACAGTGATATCAGGGGGTTAACAGTCGAGGGTAACCAGGTGTGTTGGAGCTCTTTGATCACCAAACTCTGCTGCACTGTGGCCCTCCAGACCCAGAGTTAAGTACTCCTGCTGTGGACCACGGGAGAGAGAAGACGGGAGAGATGGAGTGCGCGAGTGCGCTCAAGTCTGCAGATGGAGGAGAGGCGTGGGCCTGGCCACGTCTCGGGCCATTAGAGCTCCTTATGTGTCCTCTCCAGCACCCTCATCACAGCAGCACAACACAGAGAGCCATTCAGCCAGCCATTAAACCGCTCTTCAACCTGCCTCTCCTCTACAGAGCCTGGACCATGCTGTATTTAAACCTGCCTCCTCTCTGCATGGCGTGGAGGGATGGTTCTAGGGTAGAAGTCTCACTTTGTAAAGATGCAGAGACCATGGCGAGTAAAATTCTTATATCTAGTCAATATGTGTTATAATTCTTTAGTTGTAGACACATTATAAGAGTATTTCAGTTATTTTCAGAATTATTTTTTAAAAAATTAAATTGACTTTTTTTTATTGTTTTAAATGATTTCAGGAAGCTGAATTTTTGAACATTTTATTTGAATTCCCAATAATTCTAAATCCAGACATGCGCGCACACACACACACACACACACACACACACACACACATGTGCAGACATATGTTTACATAAATGTGAAATTGGACCCACCCTCACTTTCAAATAGAATCCTTCACAAACCCGAGTATCTGGAGTAGCATTACAAATTCAGCTGTAGACCATCCCATAATCAGAATATCCAAAAATACTTCAGCCTTATTTCCCTCAACAATATTGTATTCTTATAGTGCTGTCTGGCCTGCCACAAGAAATTTTTTTGAAAAATGTAAATTGAGATTAGAATCATCACACAATAACTAAACTACTGGTGCTCTTATACAGTGTGGTGCGAAAGTTTGGGCAGCGTTGTTAATTTTCCGGATTTACCTTTCTAAAGCATTGATTGTTTGGATAAAAAAATTGCGTTAAAGCTAAAGCTGCGCCGGGGCTGGATCTTCCAACAAGACAACGACCCTAAACACTGCTCAAAATCTACTAATGCATTCATGCAGAGGAACAAGTACAACGTTCTGGAATGGCCATCTCAGTCCCCAGACCTGAATATTATTGAAAATCTGTGGTGTCACTTAAAGAGAGCTGTCCATACTCGGAAACCATCAAACCTGAATGAACTAGAGATGTTTTGTAAAGAAGAATGGTCTAAAATACCTTCAGCCACAATCCAGACTCTCATTAGAAGCTATAGGAAGTGTTTAGAGGCTGTTATTTCTGTGAAAGTAGGATCTACTAAAGGTTTTTTTTTTTTTGGTGCCCAAATTTATGCTCCTGCCTAATTTTGTTTAGACAGTTATTGCACACTTTCTGTAAATCATATAAACTTCATTTCACTTCTCAAATATCACTGTGTTTGTCCCCTATATGATATATTTAACGCAATTTTTTTATCCAAACAATCAATGCTTTATAAAGGTAAATCAGGAAAATTAACAACGCTGCCCAAACTTTCCCACCCCACTGTATCTAATAGTTCAAAAATGAATACCATTACAAAATTCCAAAACCTGGTACTACTGGACACTCCCAGAATCAGGGTATGCAGTAACCATAAAAGATGACAAACAAACCTGAAACTTGAAACGTCTGGCACCAGTTTTGTCTAAAAGGCAGTTAGGAGTTACTTTTACACTTTATTGGCCGATAATTTGACTTATTTTAATAAATGTGCTTTAAAACAAGTCAAATGATCTGCCAGTATATTAAGAAATAAGTTAAATAACCTTAAATGTAGCTTAAAACAGACTCGGAATGAGAATATTGGGATATATCACTAGGTACAAGATCATTTTTCTTGCTAAGATATCATTTTTGGCAGTGTAGATGCAAGACAGCCTTGTACATAGAGGTTTTTGTTTTTGCTGTGCTAAATAATAAAAATGCTTGAGTTGGATTAAATCTGGTTGCTGGAATGCCCAGTCACTTTAAACCACTTTCAGCAATAGGGAAAAAGATTGTGCGGTTGTAAAGCACCACGATGATGAGCTCAGACCAAGTTATGGAATCTAATCATGTGCTCGAAGGAATACATGTATATTGAAACAAGGAGGAAGATATACCCAGTATGCAAACTGATGGAGACAGGAGCCCATAAAACCTTGTCTCCTATGTCAATCTGTCCATCTGTTAATGACAACAGACTCAACTATATTTCAATACATTGTTTCAACTCAGACATCCAATATGAATCCATTAATTCACCATGAAAGCTCCTCTAACTCCGAACAGTTGAGTAATGTGGGATATTAATGATTTGGGTGTGCACCTCCTGAGGGAAGTCCTGCAAGGCTTGAAAAAAAATCCTCTTTTATTTGACTTGATTGGCTTTGGCTGATTTAGAGCTTGGGATTTTAAGTTCTTTCAAAGCTACTGTAAGTACGTTTTTAAAATGGGTCAGTTCAGTTAATAAACTTGTTTGGTAGCACGTACAAGAGCTAGTTCTCTGTATAAGCAAAATAGACATCAGTTCTACATGTGCAAATATAAACCATTTGTAAAGAGTTCAACCAAATGTGGCAGGTGTGATGTTGACCAGTCCAGTGATTATTGTTGAAACAGGCAGGGGTCAAAATGCAAGAAGTCAAGATACAGGTAATGTCCATAGTCAAAGGTCAAGGGGTCAAAAACTCAGGAAAGTTAAGAGGCTCAGACACAGGGACTTTGCAACTACCGAACCAAGCAAGGGGGTATATACAAGCAGGAAATGGGGCTTGGATCACGTACATGTCCACAAAAGGCGGAGGCAGGGATACGTCATGTGGAGTCTACTTAGAGTGGGTGGAGCCAAACTGACAGCATGAAAGCAAAGGGGTCACCATTGGGTAGAAATATCTGGGAAAATATTCCAGACAAAATATTCAGTACCGTGTTTCGTTTGTTTGAACTAGATGAACTTTCAAAGCCAAATACATCCATATCTGTACATCCTCCATACATTCTTAGACTACACCTACCAGTCGTGGGTAGCTTACTGCATGGGTGGACTTGTAGTTCTACAATACCTTAAAAAACCTCAAACACTTCACCCTTTTGCTCTATCATTTAATGCTTGTTTTAATGAGCAGCTGATTTAAAGAGCCATGTTTTGTGAAAAAGATAATAAGAAAGTGTGAGGAACTTTTTAAAAGTGGACATGTTCTAAGTAGAACCAGTAAAAGGGACATAGAACTTTATTATAACCTATAATTATAACTATAACTCTATTTATTACCATGCAAATCTTCTGTAAACCTTAAATAGCTTCTTTGCACTCAGTTAATCCTTTTTTTGTTTTTTCAAATGTGTATCTTTAGGTGAACCAAGGTGTTTCCTCCACATCACCACTCGAAAGTATCTTAGTTGTAACCCCTTGCTGTGAAAAAAAACAAAAGACACCGCTATAGGATTACAAGACGAAGTCCAAAGTTGAGTAAGACTTTCTATGAATCAGGTCTCCATAAAGCTTTGTAAGAGCATTAGTAAAGATCTATAAGGCATTTATTATGTTTTATATATTGGAGAGATTTTTCTTATTCTCAACGTCATTGTTGTGTCATTCAATGATCAATAACATCACCTTACCTAAAATTTTCACACAGCTTGCACTGGGCTGTGCTGAACCTCGCTTCTCACCTTTCAGCACTGGACAGCACCTAAACCTGGCTGTTCTCACCAAAGCCAAGCAGAGCATGGGCTGGTTCACTTTTTTACAGAATCCGGGGCCTGCAAAGTTGATTGGGTTGGAATGTTTTCTCTCTGTCTCTCTCTCTAGTTACAAAATCACTGAGGAAAATGACAGACTTTGTGAGTCAGAGTGGAGGCCTCACTGTGGGTCATTATTAATAATACCGGTCTCACTAATAATGTTAATAACAGGACAGATATATACATTATAATGCCATGTGTCACTTTGTGCTATGAAGCTTCATACTGTCATGTTACAACCATTTAGGTGTGTGATTATGATCATTTGTCCACAGTTACAAAGGCTTATGTCTAGTTTTATGAAGCATTATATAGGCTTTATAATGTCTTTATGAATGCATTATGGAAAGCAGGTCCTTAGAAATGGTTACCGTATGTATTATTTGGGTCTATGCAGCTACACAAATCATCTGTGTAGAGCAGTAAACCTCTATAGGTTGTAACCCCCTACATTATATAGAGGTTCCTTCAAGGATTCATTCATTGAAAGGTTCTTTAGGGAATCCAGTGTGGTTCTGTTATAGCATCACCCCAAGAACCCTTTATTTTCACACAGCTTGCACTGGGCTGTGCTGAACCTAGCTTCTCACCTTTCAGCACTGGACAGCACCTAAACCTGCCTGTTCTCACCAAAGCCAAGCAGAGCATGGGCTGGTTCACTTTTTTACAGAATCCGGGGCCTGCAAAGTTGATTGGGTTGGAATGTTTTCTCTCTGTCTCTGTCTCTCTCTCTCTACCTTCAGCTGACATGAACACAATTATCCTTGACAGTATTGGCTGGTAGAAGGAAGGTTACCTGGACGCAACCAAGATGTCTTAAAGGGAGGGGGGGTCTTTACCTGTTGTGCAACTATTCCTTCACTTTGTTTACACGTATAGTGCTAGACAATGCACCACTTACAGGGGTTGGACAATGAAACTGAAACACCTGGTTTTAGACCACAATCATTTATTAGTATGGTGTAGGGCCTCCTTTTGCGGCCAATACAGCGTCAGTTGGTCTTGGGAATGACATATACTGCGTCCTGCACAGTGGTCAGAGGGATTTTAAGCCATTCTTCTTGCAGGATAGTGGCCAGGTCACTACGTGATGCTGGGGAGGTTTCGTCCTTCTTGGTGGTATGCTGACATTACCCTGGATACCGTGGCTCTTGATACATCACAAAGACTTGCTGTCTTGGTCACAGATGCACCAGCAAGACGTGCACCAACAATCTGTCCTCTTTTGAACTCTGGTATGTCACCCATAATGTTGTGTGCATTGCAGTATTTTGAGCAGAACTGTGCTCTTACCTGCTAACTGAACCTTCACACTCTGCTCTTACTGGTGCAATGTGCAATTAATGAAGATTGGCCACCAAGCTGGTCCAATTTAGCCATGAGACCTCCCACACTAAAATGGTGTTTCAGTTTCCAACCCCTGTACATTTTACCGTAATATGCGGAGGTGGACGAAGTGCACAACCCATGTACTTGAGTTAAAGTAGAGATAAAAAGTAAGAAAAGAAAGTATTTACCTTCAAATGTCTTTAAGTATGGAGAGTAAAATTAGCATTTTGTGATTTATTGTGACTCCAATGTCCTATTATCATTTTCCTAAATGATCATAAGCACATAACACTAAAGCCAACAGTTTCCATTGGCTAGAACTATAAAACACATTTCTGCAAACTAGTACAGTTTCAGTTTAAGGTTTATTTGGAACATAAGTACAAATTTAAGTTCCATAAAAGCTTCACTTTAAACAGGTTCACAAGTCAGTTCACAAAAAAAAAGTTTTCCTTTACTGTATCGCATCTGTAGGCCTCGGTTCATAAACATAAACTAGCTAAAACATGTACATATTTCTGTATGGTGGTCTATTTACCCACAAAGTCAGGAACGATGTGTTTCATCTGTTCACTGAGGCTTTAATATGTGATGGTCAGTCAGTGTTTTCATTAACCCCATCCTGCTTTACCTGTAGTACCTTCCTCCAGGTGGTCATTGATGTAGTCCAGGTCTGAAATGAAATTTTGCATGGATGCTAAGAATCCATGAATAAGCTTTTTTCATTTTTAAACTTTACAGATAGATAGATAGATAGATAGATAGATAGATAGATCACTTTATTCATCTCAGAGGGAAAGTCATATATTACAGCAACCCATGTACAGTAAAATACAATAATGCAATAACAACATGTACATAAATAAAAGAGAAGAAGAAAAATAAGTACTCAATAATAATAATAACAATAATAATAATAATAATCTAGTGGAGTAAAAGATCAAGATATTAGATTTTGAAATGCAGTGGAGTAAAGTTGGTCATTATATAATTTTCTGCATCAGATAGTTTTGAAGGAACACTTGAAAATAGCTAACTGAGTTATACGCTACCTACCTGAAAATCTAGTTCCTGTCTGGTTCACACTTATGAAAATAGAACAGAACAGTCTAGACAGGTCTGAGAAAAAGTACAACAGAAAAAGAAAGGTACAACTGAAAAAGCAATGAAGGGAAGGCAAGTGAGCGTTTTGTCAAGACGGTGGAGATTTGTAACCTTTGATTGGTGCAGCAACATTCAAAGGCACCATAAAGGTGTAATTGAACGAAAGGCTGCAGCCGCTAAGCAGACAGTTGGAGATGATTGCAGACATGACCTTGCATATTAAAGCAGAGCAGAAAGCAGCAGACATCGCAGGAGGGGAACAGCTCCGATGTGTGGCTAAATCTGATCAATATCATCCTTGCCAGCAAAATCCCTCCGAGTCATGTCGGTAATTCTGGTTGAGATGAACGTAATGTTTACTGAGGTGACTATCATCTAATTAGCTGCTTCATCCTTCGTAGAGCAGTCCTTGGACAGTGAGCTTTAATGAGGCTACAGTTTGTTTTAATGTGCCTCAAAAAAGTCTGAGCATTTACAATTCATGTCGTCCTGTCAGGGACAAAAGACGTGATCTCTGATTCCAGTTGTCATGAGGGAGCTTCTACGAAATCAGAGAAACGTCAGTTGCTCAGGTGAGGAGGTGTGCAGCGTTGATGGCTGCTGGATAAACCTGTCTGATGAATGAAGATCCGTCCGCTTCAGCTGACAGATAAAGTGCTCACATTTATTGCAGTCAAGGGACTATTTCAACTTTGGAGGCATTCTTATCTCGTGGCGCTTTAATCCTTATCTTCTCCAAGTGAAGCTGAACTCCAAGAAAAGCTAAAGTGCCATTCCAGGATCAGCTTCCTCTAATTCCCATGTAACGGCACTTGTTACAATAGGAAAATTGAAATACTGATCCCACATAAGAGCCTTCCTGACTTCCTGGGAGTGCTTTGTGAGATTCATCCTTTTTGACCTTTTTGGCAAAACACTGCGTATGATTTGGGGATATGGAGACCTCTCTGGTGGGGATATGTAATTACACCCAGTGTGTGGAAGAACATTTTGTAACTTCAGTGACCTCACATGGTCTGAAACACACACACACGAATGCACGCACCGAATCTATCACAGTATCTCTGAGTGATGAATGATCGTTTCAGGCTGTACAAGGTGACTCGCAGCTGCACATGCACACCGTAAGCTCATCAAACAAAATATGACTCACCTGTGGCTGAAACTTACCTAACAGTGTGTAATACCTCCACGAGCACCAGTAACAGCTGCAGTTCAGTTTGGCATATACTGGACAAGTTCTGGATATTGCTTTAGAGAGTTGCACAGTTGGGCCAGATTTGGTGGAGGCCTTCCCTGGCACAATTCTGGGGAGAGTTTCCTCTAGACTGGGATTTTAGCCACTGCTGGTAGACCCAGTATCAATGTACGCTTCCATACACCTGCAGAGTCAGCTACTTCCTGCACACTGTGGCCTTTGACACGCCCGAATGCAGTCACTCCTGTTTACCAATCATTAACACCTGCTTTGCCACCCATTTTCCACACACTAAAAGAGACATTCAGTGTACTCCTCAATCTCTGAACCCTGCCGCACACCCTGCAGGTATTTATAGCCACATCGTCCTCAGGAGTTGGAAGTTACCACTACCATAAACATGTAACGTGACTCATATTTTGGTCTGGTAAGCTTCGTTTGGTGCACTCTTTTTCCCAGTACTCAGTAATGCCAGAGATATTATACTGTATATATGACACTGGTCCCTGTTTGAAATAAGAATGGCAATATGATATAGTTTCCTTGGGGACAAAGCTAGTCAGCTTGCTGTTTATGACGGGTCAGTGATAATGTGGCATGAGCCTGTAAACCCCCCGTCTTGTGTCGCCAAAACAAGCCAAACAGTCATATTTTTCTGTGTGCTCTTATACCATGCACTACACACTACTTATGAAATTTGTGTCCGATTTTATCAGTGATTATAACTATGCTTTTGGGACGATAATCTGTCTTTTCCATTTACTCCATGTAGCAGGCGCTCCTTTCCAGAGCAGCTTACAAAGTGCTTAATGCTCAGTCAGAGTATGTGGCACAAATAGGTTCGAGCCCAAACTCCCCTTGAGCTAAGAATACAGAGGTAAATACATCAAAGTGCACTACCTAGCAATCCCAAGCCAGTGCTCGTATCTAGAGAGGAAATACTAGACACTCTTAGCTTCAAGTGTTTAGTTCTCTCCCCATTCACAGAGATAGGTGTCTGGTCTTGTATGGCTGGAAATAGCATTGTAAATATGGCCGCTAGGCGAAAAGTCTTCCCTATATGTAAATATGGCCGCTAGGTGAACAGACTTACCTATAAGGACTTTAGGTAATGCTACTTCTTTCAGTTTTAACATATATCATCAATGTCCAAACAGGTATCTCCAAAATGGCAACTTTACAGGAGAGGCCAAAAACCTCATTTAATTTGAAAGGAAGTCAATGGAACCAGACGTCTTTCCAAGCAGTTCTGGACCGTTTCTGTTGGTCCATTCTTCATGAAATCTCCACACAGTGTGAAAAGCAGCTCGTGTGATCAAATGTGTCATAGAAGTAAAAACAACAAAAATGGAGATACATATTTTTATTTGGACAGCAACGATATACTGCATGTTGCATAAGTGCTGCTTATAAACGAGAATCCCAACATTGCTTGTTCTTTAAAAAAAAATGTTAAATGATTGGTACCTGGTACTGAAAGGCACCATTCATAACACAACATGACACCTACATAAGGTCTTTCATAAAACTGACATAAACCTACTCCAACATTAATAGAGGCTTATTGATACAAGTGCTCGCTGGTCTAAAGGCTGGTCTTGGTAGCCTTTTCCATGAATCAGGTATCCGTAATGTTTTGAGGTTTACAGTGGGAGGTGTCCACTGTGGTTCAGGAGCGCTACAGCTCTGGGGAAAAAGCTGTTAGCATGACGTGTTGTGCTGGTTTTGATGGACCGCAGTCTTCTACCAGAGGGGAGTGTCTGGAAGAGGAGGTGTCCAGGATGTGAGGGGTCAGATGTAATTTTGCCAGCACGCTTCCTCACCCTGCTGGTGTAGATCTGCTGAAGTGAGGGCAGGTTACATCCAATGATCCTCTCTGCTGTCCTGATGATGCGCTGGAGTTTGGTTCTTTCTTGTGAGGTGGAGGAACCAAACCAGATGGTTATGGAGGCTGTGAGAATGGACTCGATGATCGCTGTGTAGAACTGGATCATCAGGGTCTGTGGCAGGTTGAATTTCTTGAGCTGTCTGAAGAAGAACATTCGTTGTTGAGCTTTCTTGATGATGGAGATGGTGTTTTTCTCCCATTTTCAAGTCTCTGGAGATGGTGGTGCCCAGGAACTTGAGTGACTCCACCATGGATACTGCAGTGTTGTTGATGTGGAGGGGGGGGAAGGGGGGGCTGGATTGCGTCGGAAGTCCACCACCATCTCTACAGTCTTTTCTGTGTTTAGCAGCAGGTGGTCGTTGCTATGCTTATTAAGCTTTATGATACCAGTTTCACTGATGATGTTAATAGCAGGAAAAACCTATACCTTATAACGCAGCGTCACTTTGTGCTATAACAGTTTATGTGTGTGGTTATGAATGTTTACACACAGTCACTAAGGCTTATGTCTAGTATTACTGAACATTATATAGGCTTTATAGATATTTATGGATGCACTTATAATCAATTATAGATACCATGTTAACATGATGTATTATTATATATCTGATATGATTATAAAAATAAATGAATAAATACATAAATAAATAAACATTTCAACTTCATGCTTTTCAGAATAAGTCTTATGAAGTGTTATAAATGTCTTATGAACAAGTCTTAGTCTTATAAATGCCTGTAAAGGCTTATGTCAGTTGTCATGAACACCAGTCTTACGTGGGTGCTGCGCAGCCTCGTGAACGCCGCTCTTCAGTGAAGTGCAACCAAAAGTTTTTTGTTCTTTTCCCCAGGAAGGTACATCCATGCCAAGAATCGTTTAATGAGACCCATCCATGGATGAAAAGAAGGGCGGATTTTCATGCGAGGAGATGAAATGATTGTCATTTTCGAGATGGCCTTAATCATCAGTACATTTATTACCATCCCCCGAAACATCAGGTGTGAAAAGTCACCAAATGAGGTGTGAGGGAGGCTGAATGGAGAAGCAATCTTGCTCATCACACAGCTAATTCTCTGTACTTGAGCCGGGGCATGCGGAGGAGCCGGCTAAAGCAGACTGCTGAGGGTTTATTGCATTATTAGGCTCTTAAATGCCTCAAAGCCAAGCACCATGACTTAGCGGCTCAACATCCCATAATGAACACCTTCCTGCAGCACGGCCTGACGAGATCTGAGGGTGCACGTAGTGATATTTCGTTAACTGCTTTTGTCTGTTAGTAAGATTTGAGCGCGTCACAGGTTTAGCTGTAGTACTGGGATTCTTAGAAGCTCAGTAGTAACGTGTTTAAGTTCTACTTCCCAGTATGGATGTGTATGACCAGTTTCTGTCAGTTGTGTATCGTTTCTGTGGTGGCTTTTTGAGCCATTAGTTTCAAGTTCAAGTTTCAGGTTTATTTGTCATTTGCACAACATGTCAGGACATTTATGCATTGAAATAATTGTGGTGAGGCTCAGGTTGGTGCTCTACAGGAGGACGACACTATATACATACTAAACATTAAAATAAAGAGATAAAAGTTATATTAAATAAATACAAAATAGAGAATATACAAAGACAGGAGGGGTGTGTAGAAATTCTGATATGTACATTTCTGAGCCAGGTATAGTCTGAGAGAGAGTGGAGCTAATATAAATATAAATATGTATGTTTATGTCTATTCCTGTTGTATAAAGTGACTTAGTGATGTTGTCCATAGCAGTGCTATATAGAGTATTAATAATAAAGTGTCCGAGTGCAGTGGTGTTGGTGGTGTTGGTGGTATTGGTGGTGTTGGTGAAAGGTTCACAGCTTGTTCAGGAACCTGATGGCTTGTGGGTAGAAACTGTTCATTACTCGGTTTGTTCTGGCCTGGATGCTGCGGTACCTCCTGCCTGATGGCAGTAAGGTGAACAGGCCGTGTGGCTGCAGTCCAACCGGATCTTCTGGATTTTCCTCAGGCAGCAGGACCGGTAGATGTCCTGCAGGTCTGGAAGTTTGCTGCCTGTGATGGACTCCACTGTCCTCACCACTCTCTTCAGGGCCTTGCGGTCGTAGGCAGTACAGCTGCCGTACCAGACAGTGATGCAGGCCGTGAGGATGCTCTCTATGGTGCATCTGTAGAAGTTGGTGAGGATGTCAGGAAGCAGACCATTATCACATATATGAGTCATATGTTTCTAAATTCTTGGGATTCTGATTTAGGATCACCTCCGTTTTGGCCCATTTAGTATCAATTAGCGATTAAAAGTTGATGCTAAAACATAGAAGGGAATTCTTACTTTTAGAACATGTAGGCTGTCATTTGTACATGTTAAAGAAGTGCTCACTCATTTTAATGTATCCCATTATGCTGTTTTAGCGGGTCTGTTGTTCATCATTTTTCATTGACACTTCCCATTGATACTTACGTATTTATTAGGGATGCACCAATATGGCCAATTGCGAGTCCATGCATTTGTTTGATATTTTTCATAGACATCTTTGCCAATACTGATGTGAACAACAATACTGATTTCAGTGCCAATATGTAAACATTAATGATAATAACTAAATCCACCTGGATTGGTATCTCAGAGTAATATAGCCTTTACACTCAAAGACAAAAAAGTAGTTGCACAAATAGCTGCACCCACAAGGAATCGACCAACAGGAACGAAACTTGGTGGGTAGACTTGACATTGTGAGACATGGCCATGACGTCAGCATGGACTGTACCTGACTGACCAAAGCTGCATAGGATGGATTATCGCGGGAGAGGTGGAACCTCTACCACTCCATTCTGAGACATCTGGCATCATGCATTAGCAAACATGGCAGCCTGACAGCATACTGAGAGACACTACTTCTGTATGTGTAGCCTAAACATATTGGCCATATCCGTCTAAATGTATCATCATTTATTGGCACTGGTAACCTTTATCTTCCTTCCCAACAGCACTACAGTCCCACACTTTCTTCTGGGTGCAGCTATTCTTCTTTTGATAATGAGTGTATTTCTATAAGGCTAAAATGCAGTAGCTGTAATAAACTGCAGGTAGTTTGGCTCAGTAGTCCGGCATCATCTAAATATTCTGTATTTTATGAACTTTAATGCCTTTGCAAAGTTGAGCTAACGAGCTAGTGTCTGCATGTTATTGCCTTCGCTACAACAGCAGTACAGTTAATAAAAGAGCAGAGTGTTTGTGATGCTGAGTTAGAAGTTTAGTTCAGTGCTTAGCATCACCTAAAAACTGAGACAATAAATGCGTATAAAAATCAATATTATTCTGAAACTATACATCATTCCTAGCATTTATATATATTTACACACACACACGTATATATACAGGAGTTGGACAATGAAACTGAAACACCTGTCATTTTAGTGTGGGAGGTCTCATGGCTAAATTGGACCAGCCTGGTGGCCAATCTTCATTAATTGCACATTGCACCAGTAAGAGCAGAGTGTGAAGGTTCAGTTAGCAGGTAAGAGCACAGTTCTGCTCAAAATACTGCAATGCACACAACATTATGGGTGACATACCAGAGTTCAAAAGAGGACAGACTGGTGGTGCACGTCTTGCTGGCACATCTGTGACCAAGACAGCAAGTCTTTGTGATGTATCAAGAGCCACGGTATCCAGGGTAATGTCAGCATACCACCAAGAAGGACGAAGCACATCCAACAGGATTAACTGTGGATGCAAGAGGAAGCTGTCTGAAAGGGATGTTCGGGTGCTAACCCGGATTGTATCCAAAAAACATAAAACCATGGCTGCCCAAATGACGCTGTATTGGCCACAAAAGGAGGCCCTACACCATACTAATAAATAATTTGGGTCTAAAACCAGGTGTTTCAGTTTCATTGTCCAACACCCGTATATTGCTATAGATCTGTCATTTTGGATCAAGTACAATGTGTAGATGGAAGTAGCTGTAAAGCCTGGTAAATCTAATAAAGTTTTTGCACAGTTATCTGTTGGCATAGCACGTGTACAACCAGTAGGAGTATCAGTGCTGCCGATTGTAATATCAAGATGCATTGTTGGCAATATAGCTAATATTGATTGGACCTTTTAGACAAAGAAGAAAATCGATTGAACTCGTCTTTTAATTTAGTCTGATTAAGTTTTTCTAAATGCTGCCAATGTATGTATTTCTAAGTTAAAGGAAACTGATCAGACCAAGCTTGAATGTTTGTCATATGCTATTTTGTGTATGCAACTCACTGCATAGGATAACGTTAGTCGTCCTTAGTTTCGTATTTCCTGGTAAAAGATTTGTCAACTGAATGTCACCCATAAAGTCAACAAAATATTTATTTGCCAATATGACTGAGGTTCTCAAACACCGTACGCTACTATAGGTCAAGGTTAAGGCAGTATTGAAGCTCTGCAACTCTGACCTTGCGGCTGCTTCCTTTGGACACACTGAATGTGTCACCTTAGCTAGCGTTAAGTGACGTTCAGTAACTTGGTAAGACTTTCTTTTAGGGTGTTGACGCTGGCGTCTATGCCACTAGAACTTTGGGTCCATTGCCCAGCTTAAGTCCCACTCAGAGCAGGAAATCCTGCCCATGTCTCTTGCGCTGTTGCCCCAGAGTAGTGTCCCAGGCTTGACCTGTACAAGACTTCCGCACCCACCTACATCAGTCTCAGTCAGCGAGCAGCTGTGTGTAGCCCCTCCGCTGCAACCTGAAGCAGATGCGTGCAGCCGCTCCCCGCTGGACCGGCGTCCTGTACGAGACGGATGAGCGCACGGCGAAGGAGCGAGTGACCTCTCTCCTTCAGAGCTGCGCGGGGGCCGGCCTCTCAGGGGCCCGGCGTTTATTAATGCGCTACCGCCTCTCTCCCCGGCCAGGGGAAACCATTACGGCAATTAATTTCCCTGTAATTGTTTTGCCATGTATCAAACCACTCTTCAGGCTGGCGTATTGAAGGAGATTGAGGGAGGAAAGGGCGATGGGTGTTTAATTGGAAAGGGAGGAGACGATCAGACCGAAGTAAACTGATTAAATAACCATTACAGGTGGTGTCAGACCCGCGCCGACTCGCTGTCACCTCCGTCATCTTTCACTCTCCTTCTCTCAGGACGATTCGAATTGATTGTGCCGATTGCCGTCGCTCATCTTGGCTCCTTTCTCTCTTTTTGTTTTGCAGGTAAGCCCCCCTGCTGTGGCCATCACCCAGGCTGCCGGCGTAGGTTGTGTTCTTTGGTTCTCGCAGAGACGCTGTCATTCTGTAACAGGATCGTCACGGAGGAAAAGTTGGAGCATTCATTCAGTGCGGCGCATTGATTTGTTGTCAGAAGCGTGCTCATCCTCGCTACCTGTGTGTGTGTGTGTGTCGCCGTGAGCTGACCAAGTGCCGGTAGCTGACAGAAGAGCATATTAGACCTGGCTTTGGCAAATAACGAGGTTAGAAAGGTTCCCAACACAATGACAGTGTTAACTTTATAGCAATGCTTGTCTGAGTACATGAGGTGTAGGAGTATGTTATTAGAGCTTGTTAGGAGGACTTGCGCGTCTATAGTAGCAGAGGATGCTGGCCCTGTGGGCGTCTGCCAAATTCTTCCTGTAAGCATGTTGCTATACGGTTTGAGAGGGGTCAGGTCAGGTTCAGGGCGAGCAGCTCGGCGCTGTAAACACGCCGGGTTCAGCGCAGATAAGGGCGCTAGAAGTTCCGTTTGCGGAATGTTGCTGTCTGGCTGAAAGCAGACGTCCCCCCACCCCCCACCCTCTCATCTTATTACACTCTCCTCAGCAGGAGGGGCCAATCAGCAGGCAGTCCGAACCATTTTCTGTTCCTTTCTTATTAGGATCCACTCATAGCCCGGGTATTATGAGCATAGCGCAGGCTTTCAAAGCGTTTTGTTAATTAACGATCTAGGCGAGTCACCTCTAATGCTGAGCATTCAAATAGGGGTTTTGTAAATGAGGATTGAGAGGCTGAGGAGATGAAGTACTCCTTTTTTTTTTTGTTGGCGCCTGTTTTAAATTTCATAGAAATGATCTGGAGCTGTATCACCTCTCTGTTACAAGCGTTCTACCTATGCTTCTAAGCAAGGCGCAAAAACAATACATGGTGTGCCAGCGGCGCCACAATGACCTGGAGTACAGAACTGCTTGTATCGGCTAAGCCAGCCACGTTTTAGCCTCAGAACTGAGAGTTCCTGCTGTATTTTCCTCATTTAAGCACATAAAGCATGTTAAAAAGTGTGTTTAGAGGAATAAAGCCTGGTTCAGATGAGAGATGGCATTTTCATTCAGGAATATAATTGAATGCATTTTGGCACTGATAATAGCCTTGGGGAAGAAAGAGGAACAGAGAGTTAAGCAGAGCTTGTGGTGCAGGCGATGAGATACAGTCGCAGGAAAAATCTAAAAGCAAGTTATGCAGAGAGACACTGGTGTAAGGAAGTCTGTAGTTCATAGACCTTTACCATAAAGTTTGGAGTAGCTTGTCATAGTAATATGTACTGTTATTGTATTCATTCTGTCACCGCACAAATTATGTATCATAATTGAAAATATATATTTTTTTATGATGCCATTGAAGTGGATGAGTTTATATATATATATATATATATATATATATAGATATAGATATAGATATATATATATATATATATATATATATATAGATATAGATATAGATATATATACACATATATATATATATATGTGTGTGTGTGATTGCTTATATATTGCTGGTGGGTTTAAACCATACTGCTACCATTTGTTATCCTCTGGGAAGAGCTGTATTACCTATTCAGAACAGAACGTCCATTTCATGCATTTACGTGAGGTAAGGATTATCATCAGGGGTATATAGCTGTAGGTTAAAGGTCAAATACCTGTAGTCTGTTATTGGTCAGGAGAGTTGACCCTCTGGTGACCTCACCAACATACCTAGTTCCAAGAATACACCCCTCGCGTACTTCGGGGGGCGGGGGGTGAAACTGACTTTAAAACTGTGTCCAGTTACTGTTTTTTTTTTTTTTTTTTAGACAAGAGCTAAGATTCAGCTGTGATCGCCTTAGAAATGAACATCTCAGCCCCTCATTTGTGTCTCCTGGCTCTCCCCTCGGTGCAAGCAAGAAAGGATCAACTTGAGTTGAAATGCTATAATATCGACTCCAGCAGGCATTATACAATTCACTGAAAGTTACACTGAGATTTAAAGACAAGACCTACCTAAGGGTGTAAACCAGGAGCAGAATGTTAGTTGTAGAGTCTGATTGCAAGCATGTTGACAAAACATTAAAAGAGAAGCCTGACGAGCGATGCGCGGATGTAAATGAAACATAGTTTTACCGCAGATTTGAATATGCTGTAATTATTAAAGGCAATTCTTAATATAGTCGTTTCGGTAAATGCCTGCAGATTTGATCACAACTTTTGAAATCCGAGGCGGTCTAGTATATAAATACTGTAGTATATAAATACTGTAGTACTTATAGTTTCCAGAATCATTATCTTCTCAGCTCACAGCTTGTTGATGCCTGTGATGTTGTATAGTTTAGGATCTTAACAGAATCATTTTGTACACGTCTTGGTTTTTATATGAACAGTGATTGTAAACATTCCAACAGCAGAGTTTCTCAGACATCAGACATGTTTGATTGACCAACACTTCTTATACATCCTGTATTCACAATGTTTAATACAAGCATAAGAACTTATTTACATGTATAAGCATTTAGAAGAGTGTATAATTGGCTATAAGGAGTTTACGTTTCATGCATAACTCTTTATTAAGCATGAGAATATGGTTATAATGTTATGATATAAAGTAAACATGAATTGCACTATTCCAAATTTTCTGTATAGCATTCAGACCCAAACGTTTGTTACCAACTTAGCTAAAATGGTACTTAAAGTTGGAATTTTATTTGTTAATGAAATTAGTGTGAATGATTTTTTTTTTGCTAATGTGTAACAGAACAAATGTTATAATATGTTATGGAACCATATGGAGTTATATATGCTTCCTTATTAAAACGTTATGCATGTAATCATAACCAGTTAAGAGCAGTTGTACAAGTCTATGCCCAGTTTTATATATTATTATTTATGGCATATAATGTGTTATGAATACATTTATAAAACACTTGCAATACAGGATTCATAGTGGTTCTGAATGTGTGCCCTCACCTGTCTACAGCAGCACCAGCAGAGGCTGAGGCTGTATTATGGATCAGCATCTCTGGCAGTATTCCCGTTTGTTACCACCTCTTAAGCATGTGCTTTAAAAGCTATAAGTCAATCGGACTGGTCATCATAACCCATTTTCCTTCCATGCTGTGATGTATTTCCGAAAGAGGCAAGGTTTGTCACATGTTGTAATTTAGCTTGCCTATCAGCCAAACCATTATTTTGGTTTGCCAAAAAACTCCGGGTATTTAAAGATTTTCAGAACTTTCCTATGAGGTTCTTGGGCTTGATTAATTCAGGTTGCACTCAGTTTGGGGATAACTGTTTGGGAACGCTGCAATGCTTGCATTATGTTTGGGCAATAGACAACACTGCAACATGGCACCTGGGAAGATGAGGTTCTGTAGTTGGCCGTGAGCTCAGCTAGCTATCCACTGGATATATTGACTCCACTGATGGAATGTCCAGGCATATTACAGGGATGAGGGGGCTAACACAGGTGAAACATGGTACTTAGCTGAAGGTTTTGTCTCGGTGATAGACTTGGGAGTGATGTAAGGAGGACTATTGACTAATGGACAATGATGTATGATGAATAATGTATAATATGATCAGGGACACAAACTAACAAGGTGTTAAGAGATCAGTTTAGGATTGAAGTTGACTTTGAAATATGTACTTTGGCACCTTTGCCAATAGGTTGCCTGTTTGAAGAGCTTACAGTAGTAACCAGTGAAGCTCCAGTGTCCTGTCTGACGTCCAGTGTGGACAGAAGGAGGTGTGTATGTGCACGCATGGTGTTTTGTGTTTCTTATTAGGCTGTTCACATGTGGCATGTAGGAATAATGTCATTGCTTCCAGGGCTTTCTCTCATTTTTGAGTTTCAGTAGCCAGCCCCACCCTGCAACAAATCCAAAATGCTAATTCACCTCGCTAGACGACTTCAAACGGCACATTTGACAGATAAATGAATGATAATAACCTATGTATTTTATGATATATCCACAAGGATGAAAAGAGGATCCACTCACCAGCTGGCTAATGAGCAAGAAGTAGTCCGGCACTGTAACATAAGCCCCACGTTAGCTTAATGCATTATTCACAAAGATAGTAGTACACTTTAGGTTGCTCCTGAAATGGTGTTTGAAGTAAGTCCTCTTACCAGACCGAGGGAACTGCATCTCATTTCAGTGTGTTTACACTTAAGTCCAGCTCTGCTGGGCGTGTAGGAGCGTCCTGTATGCGGGACACGTATGCCTAAGCATTGCTAATCTGACCGCAGAGTCTGCTCTATATGGCCATTAAATAAGCCTCTACTTGCTCAGCTAACTAGTGGAAGGACTATTCGTCGTTATCGTCAATGATAACAAAAAGCATGTTGATGTTATTTGATATTGGTAGCACAAAGTCAGCTGACCTCACCATCCAGGAGGTGATTTTCCATGGTGATTTTCCATGGATCTCCTATTACTTATGTGTAAAACAAAAACATAAACAGCTATATTCATCACACGCTTTGTTTCTGTGACCAGCACGATAAAGGTTATGTAGTCTATGTATGTAGTAATGAATAAGATATTAACACAGTGCATAAAACATATACTGTAATTAAATATACTGTATATATTTTGCTAGAACATCAGAAATGTGATTTTTTTTTTTTTAAAGAGCTTTTAAACTTCCTGATGAATCAGCACAGACATATCAGAATGTGTCTGACGGATGCTGTAGCCTCGTAAAGTCGTCTTAATTAGTCTAGCTCTGTATCCACTACCCACTTTCTCAGCTGACATCAACTGAGATGGCTGTTTTAACACACCTGTGTTTATACTGCTATGTAGACTACAGACAGTCCCAGAACGTTCAAGACAGTTCTAGAAAGTTCTAGAAAATTCTAAACAGTTCTATAAACTTCTGGAGAGTTCTCATTCATCGCCCAGCCTTACTCGACATTTTTGCCACTTGTTTATGGATTACTGCAATGTGTGGTGCCAGACTGTCATGGTGTGACTTAGAATGGCAGCCGGTCAATTTTTTGTATATTTTAGGCCTATGAAACTAAGAAAACACACAGTACTCAGGAACAAGAAGCAGATAAATAGATATCTAACACAGTGTCGTGTCCTTGATAGGCTCAGAAATGTCTGGTTTAATGTAATTAATTATAACATTAGTAAATATCATCATATTACCCTGCCCTACTTTCCATTTTAGCCACTACTGACATCAAACAGTCAAATAAATAATGGAAATGAAGTCAGACTTTTTTTGTGTAAATTACATAATTTTAATACAAGTGTAATCCATTACGGCCGTACAGGGGTTGGACAATGAAACTGAAACACCTGGTTTTAGACACCTGGTTTGGATGTGCTTTGTCCTTCTTGGTGGTATGCTGACATTATCCTGGATACCGTGGCTCTTGATACATCACAAAGACTTGCTGTCTTGGTCACAGATGCGCCAGCAAGACGTGCACCAACAATCTGTCCTCTTTTGAACTCTGGTATGTCACCCATAATGTTGTGTGCATTGCAGTATTTTGAGCAGAACTGTGCTCTTACCTGCTAACTGAACCTTCACACTCTGCTCTTACTGGTGCAATGTGCAATTAATGAAGATTGGCCACCAGGCTGGTCCAATTTAGCCATGAGACCTCCCACACTAAAATGACAGGTGTTTCAGTTTCATTGTCCAACCCCTGTATGTCTCTTTGCCAGTGGTGGATAGTAACTAAGTAAATGTAATTAGTTATTGTACTTAAGTAGTTTTTCCGTGTGTCTGTACTGAAGTATTTCCATTTTGGACGACTTACTTTTACTCCATTACACACAAGTCTAATATCCTACATTATGTGAATCTGTCAATCCTTTCGGTTTATGTGTGCATAAAAACTTAACATGCCAAAATGGATTCTTAGCATCAATGGAAATGTCCATTTCAGGCCTGGACTACATCCAGGACCACCTGGAGGAGGGTACTACAGGTAAAGCAGGATGGGGCTAGTAAACACTGACTGACAATCGTACATCACAGCATCAGTGAACAGATGAAACATATTGTTCCTGACTTTTTATATACAATTTTTCCTTTTATAGTAAATTACATTTTGGCTAGTTTATGTTTATAAACAAAGATCTACAGATGCCGTACAGTAAGGGGACACTCATTAGTGAACCTGTTTAAAGCAAGTTCTTATTAAACTCGAAACGAATAAATCGAAAATGGAAACTTTGCCTTCTTGCTAAAAGTTATTTTGTAGTTCTAGCTAATGGAACCTGCTCTCCCTCAGTGTTCTGTGTTTATGGTCCTTTGAATAGACGTCAGTGTCAGACTAATGAATGAGCTTCTATTAAAGACTGGTGGACTGAGAGACACTAGAGTCTCCTCACCTACACTGAGCTGACTAAGAGTCTTATTCCAGAAATGATAATAGAACATTAGAGCCGTAATAAACCATGCTCCTGTTACTCTCCATACTTCAGTACATCTAAAGGTACATACTTTAGTACTTTTACCCGAGTGGAGGCCTAAGGGAAGGAACTCCTACTTTTACTGGAATCATACTTTACCTTGGGTATCTGCTTTAACTCAAGTATATGGTTTGTGAGTTCGTCCAACACTGATCTTTACCATGCATAGTAGCTGTGTAAATTGATGTAATTACATCCACATTGTAATAAGCACTGCAGATTTATGCAGCGGTGAAGTGTAGTGCAGTGGCATGTCCTGTATATCATGTTAAATAGGACGGTATTACTACTGAGAGTATTTTAATGAGTATACATAAACTAAGCCTATCCGCAACCTTCCTGCCCTTCCATGCATCATTGCATTTCAATGACCCATATTCAGTTTCACCAGGTCTGAGTCTCGTTTGCATTGATTCGTTGCACAGCTTTGGCAACAAATATCTCGCGGAGTACATATGCGCATTACTGCAGCATGCGCCATCCATGCATATTTCATGTGGGCAAAATATTTTGCACAGTTATGCACACCATGCACAAATGCTTTCCACAGATTCTCCGCCTGGGCTTCCCACGAATGCCGTGGCATTATACAAATTCCTGTGACGCTCCCTTTGACCTGAAGATGGGCAATGAATGAAAATCCCCTCATTGCATTCAAATCATGCTTGTGTCATAATAACGGCACGAGGCATGAACTATTTATTTATTCAGCTTTTCCAAGCCTTGACTTCTTTAAATCACATCAGTCTAGCTATTTCTAATTCAATATATATTTTGATTCAGCTGTGACACCGGATGACTTTTTTGTTATTTGATTGTTGTTCCGTTTCTGCCTCCCAGGATTATCTATTCATTTATTCATTTATTCTTTCATTTATTTATTGCCAACACGAGAAGCATTTGTTTTGACAGATGCTTGCTCCGGGGCGGCTGCCAAAGCGCGGACAGATTTTCTGGGGATCCGCACTACAACACACACTAAACACTGCGGGTTAGACAAACAAACTCAAGCGCAAGTCAGATTTGTGAACAATTATGTGTGGTGGGCTCTCTCAATCTCGAGCCTGGGTGGAAACGGAAGGTTTCGACTTGGTAGGGAAGTGATGAATTTAGGAGGGTCAGGTCTACCGCTTAGACCCACATACACTCATCATCAGGAAGAGGTGGAGGAAGGAAGTGTTGGATTGCAGTACTACTGGGACAGAAGATAAAGGTTACCAGGAACAGTGAATATTAATAAACTGAGACTGATATGGCCAATATTTATTGAGCTACACATACAGAAGCAGTGAGGGGATGCCACTATGTTTATTAACGTCACATGCAGACGTCTCGGCATGGAATCGTAGAGGTTCCTAATGGTGTCCTGTAATAATCCATCCCATACAGCTTGAATATTCTCACACAGCTCCTGCAGATTGTGTGGTGGGAAAGGAGATGGAGTGATACCAGGCCTTCTAGATGTGTGACATGACAACAAACCATTTATCACAAGTCACTGAAGATGACCCGCTGACATCCTAAGTCACACTATGACAGTCTGGCACCACACCATTGCACTCTTTGGTGATGTTGACGTGGCGTTAAGGACAGTCGTAGTAACAGTCTGTGTGCATGTAGTCCTACATTGGCGATGTTGTGTTGGGAATGTAAGGGGTTAATGCTTTGGAAACGCACTGCAGTGTGGTTATTGTAGTGCATGTAGCAGTAGCCGCCGTGTGCCGCAGCCGAGAGCAGCACGTAAAGTTTCCTCTCTCGCTCCTCCGCTCCTTTTTCTTTTATTTAACACGGCCACTCAGGTTTTGTTTGTGTTATGCCCAAGTTGGCTGCAATAAACACCCAGTACTTTGAGGTAATCCCACGGTCGAGAGGCAGAAATCAGGAAAAGGTAACAGTTGGCACTAACAGGAGGACAGGCAATAGTGACTGTTGGGTCACTCAGGTACAAGGATAAGGCCCATCTTTGCTGATGTCACAAACTTGAATCATTCGCTTGCCTCACAATGTCAGAACTACCCACCAAGTTTCATGCGTGTTGATGCTTTGGACTCAATTACATTCATTTTTGATTAAATTATATTCATTTTGCACTAAATAGCATTAATTTGTCCTTTAGCTTAGCATTTCATTTAGATCTGTTAAAATGTGAGTCACAGTTCAAAGATAATCCACTTGAAAAAAGTAAGAAGCTCCTAACAACCATGCATGACCACAACAACTGCCACCATCAGGGACTCAGTACACTGCCCATCCTTCCACTCTGAGAAGGCAACTCGTGACTATGGATCAAGAAGACATTCTAGAAAAAAGGAAACAGAGAGATTAACATTTACTGATGAGCATTTCGTCGCTGTCCAAAGAAACACATGTATCTCCATTTTTGGTGATTTTTACTTTTATGTCTCATTTGGTCACATGATCTGCTGTTTACACTGTGTGGAAATTTCATAAAGAGTGGACCAACAGAAATGGCCCAAAGCTGCTTGGAAAAATGTCTGGTTCCATTGACTTCTATTCAAATTAAACGAGGTTTTTGGCCTCTCCTGTAAAGTTACCATTTTGGAGATACCTCTTTTTCTTCGGACAGCGACGATTTACAGATCAAACTCTTAGAGCAATGCACTGGCCACCTCAAAGTCCAGACCTCAACGTCACTGAAGGTGTTTAGGATCACCTGGATCACCATCCCACTTATCTTCTAAGCTGCTTATCCTCCTGGGTCACAGAGGTTGCTGGAGCCTCTCGAAGCTCATTGGGTACTCTGCGAGACCCTGGTGAGCAAAGCCATATGTGACCCTGCACCCTATCCGATTGTGGCATTAGATTGTTGATGGAGCACTGCACTGACCACCCCAGAGTCCAGACCTCAACCTCACCGAAGGTGTTTAGGATCACCTGGATCATCATCTCATTTATTTTCTAAGCCGCTTATTCTTCTGGGTAGTGGAGGTTTGCTGGAGCCTATGCCAGCACTCATTGAGCACTCGGGGGCACCCTGGTGAGCAGAGCCATGTGTGGTCGAGCTTGGGGTGCGGCCAGAAAAGCACCAAACCCAGTCCACTTTTTGCAGCCTCAACATCACTGTATATGATTAGGATCACCTAGATCATCATCTCACTCGTCTTCTAACCTGCTTATCCTTCTGGGTCACAGAGGTTGCTGGAGCTCTTTGGGTACTCTGGGAGACCCTGGTGAGCAAAGCCATGTGTGACCCTGCACCCTATCCGATTGTTGTTAAAGCAATGCACTAACCACCCCAGAGCCCAGACCTCCACATTGCTGGAACTGTTTAGGATCACTTGGCTCATCATCTCACTCATCTTTTAAGCTGTTTATCCTTCTGGGTCATGGAGGTGGCTGGAGCCTGCCCCAGCGCTCACTGGGCACTCAGGGTGCGTGGCAGGACTGCATACCTGCTTATGATGGCCGACCTCTGACTTTTGGATGCTACTGTTTTCGTTTATCTGTGTTGTTGTGGCGATGAGGATTAACAGTTAACCTTTCCAACTACTGAAGCTTTTTTAAAACAGCATTAAATAACATAGTCAGTATATGAAAGAGCGTGTGCGTGTCTGCTCGACCTTCCAGTTAGCATCCCTGGCCTTCTGTAAGTGTGCTGTAATGATGGCTGCTAGCTATGAGGCTAAAGGTGGAGCGCTCCTAGTGTTGGGCTCTACCTGGAGCAGTATTAATTGGTTTCGGATCAAAAGAGAGTCAGGTGCTCCCCCCGGCGTGTATGTCTGTGTGTGTGTGTCTAAGAGCAGGCAGGATGGAGCGTCTCGTCCCAAGCCTGACCTCTGTTTGAGCGCTCTGTCTGTTTTATGAGTGTGAGGCATATTAATGCAGCAAGAGAGCGCTTATCACAGCTAAACACAGACACACACACACACACTGCACACACACACCCGCACACACAGAGGAGGAGTCATGCCCTTCAACACTGCTCACTCTGTTTTCAATAATTAGCTCCCTTATCATATTCATATTTACATTCTCTCTCTCTTTCTCTCTCTCTCTGTCTCTCTCTCTCTCTCTCTCTCTGTCTCTCTCTCTGTCTCTCTGTCTCTCTCTCTGTCTGTCTCTCTCTCTCTCTCTCTCTCTGTCTCTCTCTCTCTGTATGTGTCTCTCTATTTCTCTGTATGTGTCTCTCTCTCTCTCTCTCTCTAAGTCTCTCTCTCTGTCTGTCTCTCTCTCTCTCTCTCTCTCTCTTTCTCTCTCTAAGTCTCTCTCTCTGTGTCTCTCTTCATGTCTCTGTTTCTTTCTCTCTAATTCGCTTCAGTTGATCTGTATTCAGGGTGATTTCACTGGCATGTAGAGTAGTGATGTGTGTGTGTGTGTGTGTGTGTGTGTGTGTGTGTGTGCTTGTGTGTGTGCTTGTGTGTGTGCGTGTGTGTGTGTGTGTGTGTGTGTGTGTTAGCGGAGTCTGGGGTAAAGTTTGAGAGCTTAGATGAGAATCCTCTGTCTGAGAGCTGCACACAGTAGAGTCACACAGGAGTGAAACACTGGTGAGCTCTCTTTCAGAGTCTGTCGCTCTGTTTATCTCACTATCTCTCTCTTTTATTGTCTCCTATTCTCTATCATTACTTCTCTGTGTGTCTTCTTCAGGATCTGACGGCTCCCACAGCCCTCGATCTCGATCTCTCCATCTCGTTTTGTTTTCACTTAAACTCACTCTCTCTCTCTTTATTTTATTACCCCTCTCTCTCTCTCTCTCTCTCTCTCTCTCTCTCTCAATCAATCAATCATACATAACAGATAATGGAAATAATTATTACATATTTATTTATTTATTTATTTATTTATTGTGTGTCTTTATCAGGGATGTGTTTGGGTGCCATTGCCCACTCTCTCTCTCTTTTATTCCTATTTATTTATTTATGTATGTATTTATTTTTTTTATTTATTTATTCTCTCTTTCTGACTCTCTACCTCTCTCTCCAGCTCTCTTTCAGTATCCCTCTATCCAGCTCTCTCTTATTCTTATTTATTTATTTATTTTATTATTTATTTTCTCTCTCTCTCTCTCTCTCTCTCTCTCTCTGTGTCTCTCTCTCTCTCTCTCTCTCTCTTTGTCTCTCTCTCTCTCTCTCTCTCTCTCTCTGTGTCTCTCTCTCTCTGTCTCTCTCTTTGTCTCTCTCTCTCTGTCTCTCTCTTTGTCTCTCTCTCCCTGCCTCTCTCTGTGTCTCTCTTTTAGTCTCTCTCTCTTTGTCTCTCTCTGTCTCTCTCTTTGTCTCTCTCTCTTTCTGTGTCTCTCTCTCTCTCTCTCTCTCTCTCTCTCTCTCTCTCTCTCTCTCTCTCTCTCTCTCTCTCTCTCTCTCTCTCTCTCTCTCTGCTCTCACACAGTTGTGAAAACTATATTGTGAACTTGCCTAAAAAACAGGTTGCCGTTCCGCTTACTGCTCATCCTCTTGCGTTTCGGAGTTCTGCCGGGAAGAAAGAGTCGAGTCTGAGTAGCAGAGTGACCTTTAGGAGATCTGTAGTCTGCGATCGGAATGCAGCGAGTGGCGCTTGTTTGTTTATGTTAACGGTCCAAATGTGCTCTGTGTGATCCGTAGCGGGGTGGGGTGCCGGTACCTGATACCTCTGCTGTATTTAGCCTCGTCTCATCACCGTACATGATGAGGACACATCTGCCCACACAGATGTTTGGAGCAACTGGCAGCGATAAGAATCCACAGCATCGTCACAAACAGAAACACACACACACAGACACACTCGTACGCGCACACGACCGTAAAGTGGCAATGATGTTATTATTTAACACAGATGCTGTATCAGTTTTCCCACACTGTGCCAGGAGTCTGGAACAATAATTAAATCCTATGGTTTGAGGAGTTTTGTTTATTGTTATGGCTTGTTATGAATCAGTAAGACACTTGTGACTGTTTCACAGAGATTTTATCTTTAAGTAAAATATCACAACTCAGTCTTTTTTTTACTTCCATGGTATTGTTCATTAATGGGTTAAAACATCCAGTACATTTGTAAATGTACAAATTGCTTACTCCTTAACATTTCGTCACTGTCCAGAAATTACCAGGTATCTCTGCTTTTGTAAATTTGTATTTTTATCCATCATGGAAAAGTCCATGATGAATGGACCAACAGAAATGGCCCAAAAGTGCTTGTAAAAAAAAGTCCCATTGACTTTCCCTTTAAAAGTCATTTTTGGCCTTTCCTGTAAAGCTGCCATTTTGGAGATACTTGTAAGAAAGACAGGTATCTCCAAAATGGCAAATTTACAGGAGAAGCCAAAAACCTCATTCAATTTTAATGTAAGTCAATGGAACCAGACGTCTTACCAAGCACTTTTGGACCATTTCAATTGGTCCATTTATCATGCAAATCCCATAAAGTGTAAACCAGAGCTGCTGTTTTCAAATGATGCATAAAAGTCAAAATGGACAAAAATGGAGATACATGTTTTTCATTGGACAGCGACGATATACATCTCTAGCAATGTTTGGATATTTTCTAAAAGGAGAAGCACATTTACTGAGTTTTACTTCTCTAATCATACTGAAGCATTCGTATAGGAGCACTGATGCACCAACAATGTACTTCATGAAATAAATATGTACTCACCAACAGAAGGATAGCGGTACTCAGAAGGAATCAACCGACAGGTATGAAACTTGGTGGGTAGCTTTGACAGTGTGAGAAATGATTCAAGTTTAAGTTTTGTGATTCCAGCTGGATGTTATGAGTTTTCAGTCTTTTAACTTAAGTGGAAATGTGAAGTTGTCAAATGAACTTGACCCTGTGAACACCCAGCAATGCCCTCTAAAGCTCAGATGACTTATAAACATGAGTTTTACTACCTCGTCTCAGTTATTGGCTTTAGCTCACTTCAGTTAAAGGACCCGATTGATTGGCTGCTGGCAACATCTATTTGCATATTGTTTTACTCATCCTCTTTGTGTTGTCTTCCCCCCTATTCCAAGGTTAACGGCTGAGCTGCGATGCTGTTGGCTGTAAAAGTTAACCTGACAAAAGGGAACTTTAGGAGAAAAGAAAATCCACCCTACACCCAGCTCAATACGCTTTCAGCCCTGGCCCATTTCACCTGTTATAACCCCTCCTGAAGGAGAGCAGAAACAACACAAGGAGCAGGGTGAATAAAGGAATACGCAAATAGATGTTGCCAGAAGCCAGTTGGAGAGATCTGTCAATCTTTCAGTACTTCCTAAAACTTAAATAAGCAAGCTGAAGACAACAATTCAGACAAGTGGCAAAAAACATAGGTCATTATTTCATCTGTACTTTAAAAAAAGAAAAGAGGCACTATATAGTCAAATCAACTTGGAGAAATGAATTCAGACAAACTAGACATAAAGGCATGAGTGGAAATGAATGTTGATCTCAATCAACAATAAACTAGTAAACTAATAACTCAAACTAATAAACTATAAATCATATTTAATTATTTTTTGTTATGATCTATCATGTGTGATACATAAGCTGGAACTGTCAAGCATTGTCTTGACTCAGTATGCTAATTCATTATGTAAATTATATTTTTAATGTGTAATATTATATGTGCTATCATGTCCTATTTCTTTAAGTCAAAGAATGGAAGACTCAGTAAGGCTTAAAATTAATTAATACTAATGTATTATGGTTATTAAAATGACAATAAAACCATTATTGGTCTTGGGTTAATGTGACTGTAATGGATATTTAAAAAAATGGTGCCAAAAAGATTATGATGTGATAAAATGTGCCCTATAATGTGTTTATTTCAGCCGGTTTATTACCATTCACAGGGGCGTTACAGTGTGTTCCCATATAGTAGCACTCAGGAATACGGAAGGTATGCAAAATCGAAGACTTTGTTGTAAATATGTTTTTAACTCGTTGTTGTGATGTCACAGCCATGAATACATAACCATATATTCGCCCATGCATTTTAGTCCAGGGTTCCTTTTGCATGAAGTGCAATACAAGGCAGCCAATCAGATCAGGGCCTATTTACATATCAGCCTAAAAGTGTCACTAACAAATACAGGTTATTTTAAATACTAAAGGATGCAAAGAGGTTCAACTTTATATTTGACCTTCACACTGATAATTATAATAATAATTAATAACAACAATAATAAATGGTAAGAAGTGAAGTTCAGAATATGACTTTATAAAGAAGTTTCATTTCTGAACTGGCAATCTGTACCTCTTCCTTTCTTTTTCTTTCTCTCTGTCATTCCCCGTCTTTTCCGCCTTGATGGATAACTAGCCTGCTGTTCTCTCTGTAGGAAGGGTGGCTAATTATCAGCTAAAAATACAGCGGGTTAGTAATAATTACCGCACACCCTTCAGTAGTCTTTAGCTGTTGTGATGCGAGCGGATGCGTTCTGTAATGCGTCCCAGACACATCCCTGCCGTCTCGACCAGACAGATCGGTAAGCATCATCTCCGCTGATGCGGCGAGACGCGGAGCCCAGCACCCCTGCTGTGACCTTGGGACGCTCCTTGGGAGAGGAGTTGGGAGCGGAGGAGTGGGCTTAGAGACAGCGAAAGGAGACGGTGGCACGGACTGTGCCAGTGATGCCATATTTCACACCACCTGGGTGTCAGCTGTGTGCTGCACAGCCGGAAGCACCGAGAGGGGGGAAGATGAAGCCGCTTCAGCAGCGACCGAATCGTTAGACTGGAACACCGCTCCAGGGTCTGAGCTCACATACCGGCTGGACGCACTGACCGCCTGTTCGCACCCCCCTAAGCTCCTCGGTTTTTGTTTCTGTGCCTTTACAACTGATACATGTAAATACGCTCCATATTGCTTGCACATAAATACAGCAGTTCAGGCTGAACCACACCTGATAGGCTGAACCACACCTGATAGGCTGAACCACACCTGATAGGCTGAACCACACCTTACAGGCTGAAATACACCTTACAGGCTGAAATACACCTTACAGGCTGAAATACACCTTACAGGCTGAACCACACCTTACAGGCTGAACCACACCTTATAGGCTGAACCACACCTTATAGGCTGAAACACACCTTATAGGCTGAACCACACCTAAAGGCTGAACCACACCTTACAGGCTGAAACACACCTTATAGGCTGAAACACACCTTATAGGCTGAAACATACCTTATAGGCTGAACCACACCTCATAGGCTGGACCACACCTCATAGGCTGGACCACACCATATAGGCTGGACCACACCTTATAGGCTGAAGCACACCTTATAGGCTGAAACACACCTCATAGGCTGAACCACACCTTATAGGCTGAACCACACCTCATAGGCTGAACCACACCTCATAGGCTGAACCACACCTCATAGGCTGAACCACACCTTATAGGCTAAAACACACCTGATAGGCTGAACCACACCTTATAGGCTGAACCACACCTCATAGGCTGGACCACACCTCATAGGCTGGACCACACCTCATAGGCTGAACCACACCTTATAGGCTGAAACACACCTTATAGGCTGAAACACACCTTATAGGCTGAACCACACCTTATAGGCTGAACCATACCTTATAGGCTGAACCACACCTAAAGGCTGAACCACACCTTATAGGCTGAAACACATCTTATAGGCTGAACCACACCTTATAGGCTGCAACACACCTCAAAGGCTGCAACACGCCTCATAGGCTGAACCACAACTTATAGGCTGGACCACACCTTATAGGCTGAACCACACCTTATAGGCTGGACCACACCTTATAGGCTGAAGCACACCTTATAGGCTGAACCACACCTCGTAGGCTGAAGCACACCTCATAGGCTGAAACACACCTCATAGGCTGAACCACACCTAAAGGCTGAACCACACCTTATAGGCTGAAACACACCTTATAGGCTGAACCACACTTTATAGGCTGAACCACAACTCATAGGCTGAACCACACCTTATAGGCTGAACCACACCTTATAGGCTGAAACACACCTTATAGGCTGAACCACACCTCATAGGCTGAACCACACCTTATAGGCTGAACCACACCTTATAACTTGATTGTGAATGTATGGAGCCAAGCTGCTGTTTGCTGGAAACGCTAATGTATAGGAAAGCACTGGTTTATGTGACTGAGGAAGTGAGAATTCAAAACAGACTTGTAAGAAACAGTCTTGTAGTTTTGTTTCCGTTTATTGGACCGAATGGTAAATATGGAAAGTTTTTAGTTTCCTTAAATATGGACTTGCCAAAATATGGGCTTTATAAAAGTGAAGGTTCCCAAAAAAACGCTTTTGATTAGGATAGCCTGGACGCAGCAACGTTGAAGCTCTGCTAGTAAAAGCTGCAGAAGCGTAAAAGCATCCACGCTTTATCCACCGTCTCCTCTAATCGTGAACAGCTGGGAGCAGATGAGAGCTGATAATCTTTGTGTGGGCATGAAAGACTGGGTGGTGTTATTCATTTTCTAGTTCTGTTCCGTGAGACGACAGGTTGGATATGTACCATTCCATGAAAGACATACTTGATTGTAAGATACGGTTGCAGACCACCATAACCCAAATCCCAAATCAGGGATCTAGGATTACAATGCTTGTTTGCTCTTATAGATGTGCTTCACTCACACATGTGAACCATTAAATAAATAATATTGAATCTGCAACATATGTGACGCTTGTAAATGTCTTGGAGGTAGCATTTTTACACGACATTCCCAAAGATGAGCTATGAATGCAGACTTGTTGGAAGTTGTCTTATTCCACCTAGATAAATAATTATTCTAACTCTGAATTCGTGGCATATTATATGTAATATCTAACCGTCATTGTAGGGAACGTAAGTGTTTTCACTTTAATTTTGTAACAGAAAATTGCAGGGCTCTAGGAGAAGTTCTAGGTAAGCTTATCATTACACCAACTGGCGGCAGTGTTATACACAGCAGCACAAAATACCCAATCAAACGGTTAAGGAGAAGGCCTGAGGTCAAACGATCAGGGTTACTGCTATGGCTAAGGGTTCCAGAACCAGACAATCAGCGAGGACAGTGTGTATTGTTCAAGACGAGTGGCAACACAAAATGCCGGGGGGGGGGAGAGGCCAAGAGACGAACCCAATTGTCAGGATTGAGGAAAGTGATCAAACTAGCCAGAATGGTGTAACTTTCACTTAAGAACACAAGCCGAAAGGTAGGTCAAAGAAGGAAGGAACAGTCGCGTGATCAAGAAAGAATCGAAGGATGGTCAAAGCTGGGAGAATTATACATAACAGAGTAGAAGGAGATATGCTCAGGCATGTTATTGATTTTGGCCTAAACGTGAATCATGGGTTGTGGCATAAACTTCCGTTAACATGATGCGAGAGTGTGTTTACAAGTATGTTCATTGTTGAGTGGGGGGCTTAAATGCAGACTGTGACTCTCGGGGTCAGGGGGGGGGTTGCAAACCTCAGGGTGGACCTGATAATCAGAGGGGCTTTAGATGCATCATTGGTGACACATGGAGTGAGAGAGAATAAGGAAAATATTAATTATAACGTTAGTAGACAGTATAAACTTAAATTGTGGTGTGCCACTAGAGTGACTAACTCATGCCATGAAGGGTGATTGAAACTCTGAAGGAAGGTTGATTAACGTGAGGGTTTAGTTGGCTGGTTAGTCAATCTAAGACAAAAGTATACATTCATCCTGATAGATTCAGCCCATGGACATTAGTTAAAAATATTATAATGTGAATTGTCCATGATTTTCAGGTGACATACTTACCTGACGAAGGTCAAGGTTAACGACAAATCCCCCCCACCTGGTGAACAACTTAAAAGATATAATTAAAAAGCTAAATAACACAATCGAATACAATAACATAAGAGTAATAAATAATTTACAATTAATTAAGACTTAAAAAACAAGGTGTCTCACAACAGCGCATTCAACTACATCATTAGCCGGATCAATCCACAAGATACCTACTTAGGGATAACTATAGCAAAAACCTATAAGCATATTAGATGCCACAGCATAGAATGAGTCCTGGGCAAACATCTTAGCAATCGCTTAGGATGCATTAGCAACACATTAGCAACTACCTGGGACAAGATAGCAACACCTTAGTAACCACCTGAAATTCTATAGCAGTGGCATAGGAATGAACTATTATTTTAAGGCTAAACCACCTGGCCATCCCAATAGCAAAAAACTCGATTAGGCAACTACACGTAAGACTGATTCATTAAATAAATTATGAATAAAATTTATAAGTGAGGTAGGCTTATTATTTTTTATTTTGTAAGATGGTAGACACTGGACATCTACCCTAAAACCTGTCAACAAATCTTCATGTCGGAGCCTATACCATAAGTACCTTATATAAGTCTTTTAACGACTAGATAAAACTACCCTCCACTTCCAATTCTGAGTCTGACGTAAGTGAAAGTGATTAATTTTGCGTGTATTAACTGTCAAGAAGTGGGCCAATGAAACTGAACAAAGTAAAGAGATTTGAGAAAAAGAATCAAGCAGAAAGAAGGGGTGCTTTGTATGGTGTAGGTCCCGACCTGAAACTATAAATTCACTTGAGCTGACAGACGTCAGGCGATAGAGTCCCAGACTTCAACCTCAGATTTACTTAACTTTTGAATGTGTTAATTTTAGGATTACTTCAGGTTCAAGACAATAGTAGTTAGAAAAGAGACGAACTAGCCATCTTCTCAGGCCTGTGGAGAAGTTCTTTTTGTAATTCAGAGTAGGGAAAACATTACCAGTCTGGTGATATCTCTTCGTGTAAACGTGTCCAGAAAGTATGCCCTGAATTAATTCAAAAAGTGTATGGAGAAAGAAGAAAAGCTTTAGTTACTGTGAAAAAAGGTGAAAGAAATTGTTAGTTGAAACAGGCTGAAATTAAGTACATATTTGTGTTCTTCTTGATAGAAGCACTGAATTAAATTTATCATACGCTTGGTGCGGTTTGTATATGAGTGTAAGTAGTGGTGCAACTTTGTTCACATCCTGTGTTCCGTGAAATTGAATTTTTGTTGTCAAGAGTTACGGTGAAGCCTTGTACTTAGCTGTTGGACGCTTCACTGTGACGAATTGTAAACGGATTGATGGAACGTCCTTGTGAAGACTTAGAACAGCATGCACAATGAGCATAAGTATCCAATTGATCACTTATGAACGTGGCGCGGGGCAGATAGACGAAGGAGCTTAGTTGGTAAGACCCTAGGCCTCCGTCTTGAGTGCAGACTGCCTTCTAAGTTAGCTCGAGGACAAGTTCAATGTGAGATCTGTGGTTGCTTTTGGAGCCCAATAGAAACACCACTTCTACCCGACGCAAATGCAAGTTGTGTCGCTGAAGGGGCACCGTCGTCTAGACCTGGAATAATTACATTAGGATCTGGGTGGTGCTTTACGAGAAGATCCCGGGGAACCACGACCGTGCCTTTATCATGGGGTGCTGGCTCCTTTAGGAGACCGACACCTTTTCGACACCTCTGGTCAAATGATAAACTTTCCTATGCATTGATGGGCTGGTACACGAATAAGAAAATCTCCTTGGGCAAGACTCCTTAAACCACTTAAATTGGCCCTTCACGTACCTATGATGAAACATTGTAAGCGCTCTGGATTAAGAGGGCCAAAGTCAGCTAACTCCGGGATCGTAGAGTAGATGTAGCTGTGGAGGAGCTGAGACGGAGTGTAGTGTAGTAGGCAAATTAAGACTAGAAGGTAGTCGACAATGTAAAAAGTAGAGCTGGCTGGAGTTAGGAGCGATATTCATCACTTGTAGTGGGCGACATGAAGAATTTTATTTATATGGTAAATGGAATCGAGAAAAGTAATTCCACATAGTAAGAGAGGAAATGTGTTCTTGTTAGCAGAGATTAATCCACTGTTAGACGAATTAGCATATTCAAAGTAAGGATATAGATAGATAGATCAGGATTAAGATAGATAGATAGAGATAGACTTAGATGAGACTTGAAGATAGAATATTTTAACGAAATATAGATAGATACTTTATATTGATACGTCTGAAAGGGGGGAAAATTCGAAGAAAATGAATTTCACCTTTGTTACACAAAGGTCTACACAATAGATCAGAACTATGAGGACCTATGGAATATACAAGGAACTTAGAATTTCCAGGACCCCATGCCTATACAAGGTGCACTCTTGTACAATTTAGGCATACGAATATATAGGAATCCGTCATAGTTGAGCGAAATGAGTCATTAGGGAAACTACTAGAACTCTATTAGGACCTCTGCATATAGAAGTAGCACAGGTAACAAGATAAACTGTAGAGAACCGAAATTAGGACGACACTGGGAAGATGATACAAGGGGAGTAATCAGGGGCTGAATAAGATTTACATATACAAACGAGATGAAGAATAATGATAGCTATGGAACAGCCGACCCTATGAAGTGGCAAAGTAAGATGTTCAGTAGTGGACGAGGGTCTTTATCAAAAATGACAAAATGGTGAATGCAAGGAGGAGCCCTGCTGACATGGCCTATGGAATATCTAAGAAATTTCCAATTCGTAGGGATGACATATGACATAAATTCCCTGGCAGATTGGAGTAGTCTAGCATACTCAGTTGTCAGCACTGTCTCCAACTCCCGATGTAAGAACAGAGAATAAGACACTTGTTATAGATTAGACGAGTGTGCTAGATAGAGTTAAGCAGAGCTTTTTCGGGGCGTATGTTAAGAAAAACAGTGTTTGCTGTGCAAAGTGAATAATGTTATGGTAGTATAAGGGTGGAGGGCTGGTGGGATTACGGGAGCGGCAAAAATGAGCCATCACAACAGATTGTCATCAGTTGGCCGGCGTCACTAGCGCCTCAGAGAAGTGGCGATTAGGATGTGGAAATAATCCATAGTAGTGGCTTGGAGCATAGATAACGAATTAGGAGATTCCATAGCTGTGGAGAAAGGAGAGGTTTTGTGGGCAGGCCTAACTAAATGAGTATGCATTATTTTTTTTTTTGCGAGCTTTTTTTGGCAGCGAAAGAATGTATCACAAGAAGGCATCATGCAGACCGTCCAGCTTCCCCTTCCCTTTCTAATCCTCAAAAGGTTCCTCATGTGGGCCTTCACTGTATAATTACCTGTTGCCTGGATGGTATGTATGATATGTGTCTCGTGGGACGATTAGTGGGTTTCGCGCAAAGCTAGAAAAAATCTCTCTTCAATCAGTACTTCAGCACGGAAATTTAAAGAGTAATGCCACTGGAATGGATTTTCATAGGTGGTGAGGTTACGATGTGGACAGATGGAACTGGACCTATCGGCGAGACCTAACTATTCAACTTAGGTGTTTTACGCTTTGGCAACTTTACTGTCAACTGAGAATAGTTATTTTTCTAAGTCAGAGTCAAGGTTCAGAGGTCCCTACTAGAGGGAATGTTAATTTGGTAAAAGCAGCTCAGTTTACGTATGTTCCGTTATCCTCGCATCACATTGTGGCAAACTGATGGGAAATGATTAATTTGTCGTAAGGGGTGTGGGTCCGGGACATAGGCGAGGGTGTGGGGGGGTGGGTAGTGTAATAAACGATGGAAACACATTAATTTCTATAGATTTAACCTAGGTAGAACTTAAAGGAAGTCGAGGCAAGTAGAGAGGCTTCTTTTGAAATGGTTATTGTTGCACAATAGTGCGGAGTTATTGCCATGATTGAAGTGAATTCATGTTTAGTGAGTACAATTAGATATAGTTAGTCAAACTGATGTGGTTATTGGCAGCCCCATCTTCATCCGTGAGAGGGTTGCTATGGAAGGAGACCTTAAAGATGCAGGTGGTGGAGATGTTAGTCATGTGAAATTTCAATATTCAGTGAGGATCTATTAGCAGACATGGAATCTAGGAGTGCACAAAAATCGCTATGTGTTTTGACTGTTAGGTGTATACTTACCGTTGAGCTAGATAGAAAATTGTTAAAATATTGTAGTTGAGGTATGTCATTAAGTTTAAAAATGAAGCGTCCTTCATATCTATAGGAAAGTGAGGTCCAAATTACCGATAAACTTTACAATGAATCAATTTAGTCAAAGTTCGCAAAGATTTCATATTCCAATCTGTTAACTGTAATATTTGTCCATTTGAATTAGACGCCAAAAGACGCTTAGGGACTTGTTCTGGTGTAGTTTAAAGGATTATATAAACAAATTGACGAATGGTCAGGACCCTTGCATCCAGACAAGTTTTGTGCAAGTTGACATAGAAATAAATGGGTGCTGTGTATTATATATATAATATCTCTAGTTGACTTGTTACTATATTATATATATATTTATATTATATATATATATATATAGTTACGTATAAATACAGATCATAATGTTAATTATAATAAGTCACAAACATCAATATTAAGTAGTAGAAGTGTTAGCCTGCTTTGTAACGACAAATTTAGGCGACAAATAGAAACATATACAGGGTTGTGGCAAAAACGAGGTACGATGATTATTTCATGTGTATAATTGTGTACAGTTTATAAGTACAGTACAGTATGCTGTACAGGACAGATGTTGCAAAGAGTAGCAGGAGTTATAGCCCCCCCCCAATAATGAAATTTAAAAGTAAATTTAAGTGGAGTCACATATCTTAAGACAGATAATGGATAGATATGTATAGTGACGTGTTACAGATTCTGCTGTTGTGCAGGGTTGAGAAAATAAGCAGGCTGTTAATGTGACCAGTAGAGTAACATGCCAAATGGCTTGTTGTGTACAAATACTGTTTACAGGTTATTATAGTGGCTAAAATAAGTTCATATGCAATAAACTATTAAGGGGCTTCCCATGTTGTGCAACTGGCCTTTTATGTTCTACAGTATCCACCGTAAGAATGCACTAGACATACCAAATACTGGGATGTTTAGGCGTGAAGTGGTGTACTTTTCCGCCTATGCAGTAGCTTTTAAAATTAGGCAAGCATTTGGAGATATTTATGGTGAGTTGGGGCACCTCCTATATGCACCTGCTTAGGGCAAGAGAGCATGAGGCACGAAGATGCAGTATGAAGTTGGTGGGATGATTCTGGTGAATCTAGCCATGTTGTAGCCTATGTCATTTTTTATTGCGTAGTGATAGGAGTGTTAAGTCAACCCAGGATTATTAGATTAAAGACAAGAGGGCACACCATACAACGTTATTTATTTAGGCTCATCAACAAAAAACAAAGGAAGGCGTGCTACACATCAAAGTCTAGATGGGCTCCAGTCATATTTTGGCCTGCAGGTCCCCATCGAAAAAAAAAAAAAAAAAACCAGTCAGAATAATTGTATGAATTACTGACACAGACTAACAGATGCTAGAATGGAACGAGGAGTTACCATTGTCCACACTTGATCCAAGATCTAAAACAATCAGGTGTTTCCGTTTTTCGTATAGATTTCAGTGAAACTGCTGATGAACGACCAATCACGTACTTTGCAGACTACACCAAAACTAAGGCACCATAGCCGCCCCAACCCTTATCTTCCAAATTTGCTAGCGTTTGTTCATTCCGTGCTTATGTTGCAAATGAGACGATCATGAATAATGGATCATGAAATGGTTTGCGGGACTTGGATCCTGATATTTCAACCTCTCTAATGGTATATTGCATCACCATATTGGATTTAATGCATCTGCTCTGGAAAAGTGACGGGTTATATGAAGAGTGTGCCAAGTTTACTGAAGTTACAGCGGATTTAGAGAGGTTTAAAGGTGGCTGTTAAAAACGCAGGGACCATTACTGGTTACTAATATAAACACCCATCCATTGTAAGGCTGAGTCAAGGACCTCGAAAGTCGTTTCTTAATGTGGCCATACCAAGAAGTCCACGTAAAAACACACCTTTCCAGCATCATATGAGTATCAGTTTTGCAAACAAAACTCCCCAAACCGTCATGGCCATAGTGGAGGTTCTTAACCTGCCATAGCATGTTGGAGGAGTATTTCTTTGCTCTAAAATGCACCCCATTCCCAATTCAGGAAGGGAAGTTTTGGTAACTTTGTGGAATATAGAGCCCAGCATATCTTAGGTAGAACAACAGTAGTTTTTTAACCAAACCCACTGGGTCCTGGAGGTGGGGGTGTGAAGGATAGTGGATGGATTTTGGCATGGTGTCAAAGTATTTACTCTATCTAATGACACCACATTACACCAATTTTAGGAAAAGAAGTCGGCACTTGATTTTCTCAGCCGGTTATTAATTTAGGAGGGAGATGGTAGTATTATTTTGTGACATATTATTAGGAATCTCATGGTCATTCTGAGAGGTTTGTAATACCTAACAAGCTTCTTCCATTACTTTACTCTTTAGTAGTCCCTGGAGGTGTGGTATTGTGGATATTATATAAGCTCAGGTGAGAAGAGGGCCATTAGCAAGGTTGTAGTAGTTACACTGCTATTCTAAAGTAACCCCATTGTCAGCTCGGACTACACTTAGCGACCAGTCAGAGGAAGGCGGCATTTGGTTAGCAGGACTGTGGGAAATAGGAACGTGTAACGGTTGATTACGGGCACTTGACTATTGCGCTGTTCCATTTATTGCCTTTGCAGATGCTTGAGGCTTGTAGCTTGCACTCTTCTTTCTTGCGTTTTGCGGCTACGAGCAAGGAGCTAGTTGGCTTGAAGCGCACTGTAGCCCTCTCCCTGTCTGAGCAGCCCTCTTCGTAATTTTGTTTGCATTTTTTTTTTTGGTGGGACTCGTTACTCGTCCCGAGACGAGTATTGGTGAGATTGTGTGGTTACTTGGGCCAATATAAAACACCACTTTTACCCCGCATGAGGGTCCATTGGGCAGGTGTTGTGGGCAGGTAAGCTGTTGTTTCGTTTCTGAGTCCGATGGTAGTTATCCCCTGGAGCCCCCCGGAGTCGGGACCAAGTGCCTGTTTCCCGGGTGAGGTCTTGGGGGGGGGGTATTCCCTGCACCCCCTTTACCTGGAGCACCTATTATGCCGCTTCACCCTTACGAGGCAAATAACTGTTTCAGCATCTTGTAGAACCACCACAGGCCCTTGCACCTAACCCTCCGGGTCCCTTGGGACTGGTGGCGTTACCTGGGACTCTGTTGTTGAGGACTATCTGGCCCTTGCAACGCAGCGTTGTAGCGACTGTGCTTTATCTATAAATATTGACAAACAGACATATTCCTGTTACAATTCAGTGTGAAATGTGGAATTGTTGTAATGAAGAATTAAACGAAATTAGGGGTGCGTTTGATGCGAGGGGATCCCGGTGGGAGGACAGTACACGCGCAGCGAACCGGTACCTTCAAGGCACTGCACTGCGATGATTACAACAGGGGAGAGTGGGGTACTCAGGACAGGGTTGGCCACGCCAGAGTGTTTCACGCACTTATTCACAGCAGCTTACCAGGGATTCACTCCTGTGACATCAGCTTCGCATTCCAGTTATCTGCCGACAGTCGAAATGCGGGTGTTTGCCACCCAAGTGCGTTCAGAAATGCTGATGCATATAAAGAGCAACACATCGCTCAGGCATGCATGTATCAATTTATCAGAGAGAATGTGTCATTAGTACGATACAGGCCGATGCCGCATTGCACCAACGACATCCCCCCACCCGCTTTAGTTCTATACAGCATCAAGCAATGCATGTTTCCACTCTGCTCATCCGTCACTAAGACAACTCCAGGTTCATGCGGCTCCCCTGCCTCTCCTCTCCTCTCCGCTGCGCATCCCATGCACAGCCTCACCCCGCTCTGATATCCTGTCCACCCATCCCAGTAATCAGTTATGAAGAACAACTGTCGCCTTTAGAGTCAATGTTCGTTTATTAAAACTCACAGTGCTCTGAACAAATGACCAACACAAGGTCAGACAACGATCAGAGCTCCAACATTACATATACCCGAATCATAGTGACTGCCTTTGTATACCACAGTGTCATGGAAACCAGCGGACACACGGGATTCTGAGGATCTCAGCTGGAATTCCGACACTTTGTGAAGATCTGAATCTCCCGAGACAGGAGCGAGAAGGGAACAATGTGCTAGGGGCAGAGAGGGAAGAGGACCTTGATGCCTGTTGAAGGTGATTCACACTGGGGTAGACGCAAAGGGGGGGTCCTGTTCGTTATTGTCTCGCGATCCATCACTGCTCCTTTTCAGTTTTTCTCTTGTATTTTTAAAACGTACAATGACAAGGCTTACATATACAAGGCTTACAAGTGTAGCCTATTGAGAGAGAGAGAGAAAGAGAGAGAGGGAGAGACCTCTGATGCCTGTTATTTTCTAGAGGGTCCTCGTCTTATTGTGTCAGAGGAGAATAATTTCGTTTCTTTGTCCGCCCCTGAAGACAGCTCTTGTGTTAGGGCTGCTTATTGGCTGAAATTGGGGAGGAGGATCTAAGTGGATAAATCCTAAGCTCCTCTATTAGATTTCATCAGGGCATTGCTTTAGGTTCCCACTGATAGCAGGCATTGTCATAAAGCCCTTGCAGCATCATACCTAGCTAGCTGCCATTTGTAGGAAAACACTACCTGCTAGCAGCAACAAGGCCATTAGCTTCCTGAATGGGGGCGCATTGCCAAACACTACAGTCACTACACTATCGATGAAGAGCTAGGGATGTAGCGCTGTTAATAAAGAGCTGTGTGAATGCAGTTTCATGCACAGGATAAGTTTGTGTTTTGTGCAGCCATATTTCAGTGAAAGATCCATTACCCCTCATTAGCGGAGAGGTGACTAGGCATATTGATTTGGGAGTGAATCAAAGCACCTCTGTTGTCAAGAGCCATATCCTTTTAAAAAGCGAAAGCAGATACCTGCTTTTCATAGCCAGCCCCGCATACTGATCTAATACATCAAAGCTGAAGTTAGGAACCCGTTTACGGCATCATCGATTTGCCACAGTGATTAATCTTCATTTCTCAGTCCCACGAGATTATTTCAAAGAGCAGTATGTGGATGGGCTGATTTCTTAATTACAGAGGGAGAATATGCATGGTGACACGCTGAGCCTCCTGGGTATCGCTCCTCAAAATTTCCCCTTGTCACTGTCAGCATGACACTGGCCTCCGCAGGAAACTCTCATTTCCATTTGATTAGGCTTCGCTGTTTATGGCTGTCTGTAAATGATGCTGTGTATTAAGAGCTAATGACAGCTCTTCACGCCTGCCATGCTGACAGAGCGTGTCTCTTTAAGAGGCCCCCGGCCCGCCCCTGTGGCCCTCTGTCAAAGGAGAGAGGGAGAGAGATAGGGAGTGTGCACTCTCAGTTCCAGCCGTCATGTGCTGCACAGAAAGAGCAGTCTCATTCCACAACTGAAGTTGAATGGGACTCTAGTTAAACTTTTGAAAGCCAGTGCTTATGTTGTTGCACTCTTAGTCTAGCAGATTTGGGCTATTGAGCTTGAGCCTATGGCCCGACATGGTCGAAGGCCCCAAGGGGCCTCATGGTGAGAATGGTAGGATGTTTAGTATGTACATCAAAAATAAATGTACGTTATGTGTGTTATATGTTTAGGAAAAGCACATAATGTGGCAATTTGTGGATGTTGCTGATTTGTATGTTGCAGAAAATCCAAGTATATCAAACAAAGATTTGATTTAGTCAAAGACAAAGAAGAGATTGCTGTCAAATGGCTCAATGGACAATAAGAAATCTCAATATCGATGGTTGTTAAAGGTTCATAAGTGCAATAGCGTATTGTTTAAACTCGTTATTTAAATTAGACCCTCTTGCATCTACATCATCTACGGCATTTATCTGACGTTCTTATCCAGAGCGACTCACAAGGTTAATCATATTACAGGTGGGCCAGTATAGTGTTAGGAGTCTTGCCCAAGGACTCTTATTGGTGTAGCACAGCATAGTCACCCAGAACGGGAATCGAACCCCAGTCTCCCACATGGGACGGTAGCTTCCTGGTGAATAGTGGTGTTATCCATTGTGCCACACCAATCTTGCCTCCTGAATAAACACACTCTTAATAAAATACTTAATTCACAGAGTTTTTAATAATGGCTTAGTGGTGTAAAATCTGAAAAAAAGGACACAATTTTATCTTGTTTAAGGGCAAAGTCTAGAGTGGGGACCAGAAAAAAGGAACTTGTCATTTTAGAACCATGTTTTCCCCAATGGTGTTATCCCTTGCATTAAACCCATCCATGAAGTAAAACACCCACATACTAGTGAATACACACACTTAGGGGCAGTGAGCACACTTGCCCAGAGCGGTGGACGGCTCTATCCCATGAGGAGCAGTTTGGGGTTAGTAAATCAGTTGTAACTGTTGGCACAGGAACTCCAACTGGTTCAAGATTTGGGCTAAATGACTCCATGTTTGGTTTAACTTTAAGATTTGGGGAAAATTAGTCTCCGGATTTAACCCATCCGTGAAGTGAAACACCCACAAACACACTCACTAGTGAACACACACACTAGGGGGCAGTGAGCACACTTACCCGGAGCAGTGGGCAGCCCTATCTACGGCCCTAGCCCGGGGAGCAGTTGGGGGTTAGGTGCCTTGCTCAAGGGCACCTCCGTCGTTACTGTCAGTTCAGGGAACCGGCAACCCTCCGGTCACAAGGCTCCCTCCCTAACCTCCAGCCCACGATTGCCCCCCCTTAAGGCCACAATAAAAGAAACCTGGCTGTTGAGACTACTGGTGATGTATTATTTGTTACATATGGGTTACTGGAGCAAAGCTGTCACTTGTCTCACCCAAGTGTGCCTTAATACAGCATGTATAACTGCACATATTCTCTTATGTGATTAAACCAGGGTGAACCAGTGATGTGCTGAACTTCGGTGTAATAATCTGATTGTGACGGTGTATGAAATAATTGCCCTCATTTTTCTACACTCCAAGATACATATGTGTAGTAACATAGGCTGCTCTACTATGAGACATCTGTAGCAGCGACTCCAACAGCAGTAGTCACAGTGTCTTTACATGCTCACCAAACAGTTATTAAAGACACTTATTATAAAGTGGGACCTATTTCTTCACTCATTCATAATTACACAATGTGCATGTAACTTTTTGGCATTGTTGGCATTCCTAAACTTCACAAGCAGCACTGGCCTCCTGGTTTGGGATTAGCTTTTGGTGAGGCTGTTTAAGAAAAATCCTCAAGCTCCTGAGCCCATAAAATCATAATGTAGGCCTTGGCATCACCCATGTAGTTGTGATTTCTTCTTCCCCAAAGGCGGTAGGGCTGGGGCTGAGCAGTCTCCCAGAAGTGGACGCTGGGGAGAAAGAGTGATGGCTAGTTGCGGCTCTGCTGCCCCTGTTGCTCAGCTATGTGGTGCGGAGCAAAATCTGCTCCCGGTTCACCGTGACACAGAAAGATATAGAGCTTTCATTTGAAACGGTCCACAGGGATTTCAGTGCAATAACTCAGCCGAGTGTATACGTGGGGGCGGTCTGGGAAGCGGGGGCTTGGGTTGGGAGGGGGTGGTATTTCCTGCCTTGTAATGCAGTTTCAATTACTGATGACACCCTGATACAGGTAGGTAAAAGGCGACGGTAGACGGAGATCGTCAAAAGTCGAGCCATCCGACAGACTGGGGGGAGGAAATGGAAGGTGCGCCGGTGCCAAGGTACCTGATTCCAGGAGGCAATCTGTTTTTGATTGACAGCAATGTGGCATGTCATAATAGGAAATTGATGATGTTCAGTGCCGGGCGGCGCTGCCTGGTAATTGATTGAGTTCTCTGTGTGTGAGCAGGCTGACATCTGTCCCATGTTATAGCAAAACCCTTAATTAAGAGGAGGCGGGGTGAGTTGTCTCATGTTGCCCAGGTTGCCCAGCTCTCATATTGCCTGTCTGAGGCCTCTGGACAGACGCTCAGGTCATTGTAGATTGAGTTACAACACTTCCGGCTGGGTGAGGAGAACTCTGTCCTAGATCCTACAGATGAGCACTGCCAGTCAATAGATTGCACTCCTGTTTTTGAATAATAGTCTTCAAAACTATTAAATAACATATTTATTAGCCCATTGGATAAATGAGTCACCTGTGACTGAAACGTGTAATACCTCCACAATCACCAATAACAGCTGTGATTGGATTTGTCATGGACTGGACAAGTTTCTGGATGTAGGCCACATAGTCTTCAGCCACTCTTGCATCAAAGAACTGTGCATGTGGGCCAGATTTGATGGATGCCTTCCCTGGCACACTTCCGAGGACAGTTTCCTGTAGACTGGGATTTTAGCCACAGCTGGTAGACCTGTATGACCGTACGCTTCCGTACTCCTTTTAGCCAATCATTAACATCTGCTTCGCGGCCCCATTTTCCTCACATGTAACGAGATCCACCTTCACCTCTTCTTAATCTATAAATCCCATTGCAGGTATATATAGCCCGAGCATCCTTGTGCAGCGCCATCTGCAGGAGCCTGAAGTTACTACCACCTTAGTCACGCAAGGTCACTAATTGTTTTGCCTGGTGGGCTTATGTAGTGATCAGTAAAGCCCTGCTTTATGAGCTAGGTTTAAATGCTTTGCCATTCCCTCAACTAGGTTCATGAGGAGCTACCTTAGAAATGGTTCTTATATTCTGAGGCTACTAAAAGCAACTTTTATTTTTTTTATTTTATATATATTTAAATCATAAATAAATTCATTAAAAGCCGTTTCAGGGCAGGGTTTATTCGCCTGCCCCAATGAGTTCTTTGAGGAAGGCCATAGTAAACAATGTAAAAGTCCTTTAAGTATTTAGAGGTTCTTCCTTGAACCCTTATATTATGTGGAAGCTCATTATCTTTGAAAAAGGAACAAGAAACCATTGAAAAGTCCTCAAACTCGTCCAGATAGCCCAGATTTTTGCTCCAAAGAATCCATGTGGATAGAGCAAAAACGTTGTCCCAGGGAGCAGAAGGGAACAAGAACGTTTTATCTATGGCATCGTACAGATCACCCCTCTGACTCCTGTATTTTCACATATTTGACCATAAGCTTTTAAAAGGCTCAGTAGTATTCTGGTGGTAGGGGGTTCTTTAATTTTCCTTCTCTCTGTCCAACTGAGATCCCGTAAGGTCACCACTCTCGCATCTGGTCATCTTTCGGGGTTTTTCTGCTTTAGGAGATTTGGGCTCCGTTTGCTGGGTGACAGATCTGTTTGCGCTTTTAATTCGCCTTTCAGGCAGGAACATGAGACGCTTTGTGCTGGTGACTGAACAAACGCTGTTGCCTGTTACTCCCCCTTTGCCCGTGTCTCCTTCTATCAGTATGGCCCCGGTGCCACTCTCTGCATCTCCTCGGCAGGCCTTGCTGGGATTGGGATCTGGAAGAGAGAGAAAGAGGGAGGTTTTTATTGAGCTTAGTGCCGAGGAGCTAGGCCTTCCTCCTTGGGTGTTTGATGTGGATTAGGACTCAGGTGCTTCATCCCCGAGTTGCACAGCAGGGCAGAATCAGCTTTCAGAAGCACACACACACATGCACACGCACACTTACACCCATCAAACACACAACCACCAATACACGTTCGTAATACACAGACCAAACACAGCAAAAGCACACAGACCAAAGTCACACAGATGAAAAACAGCAATAGCACACGAGCTACTCGTAGCAATAACTCAACGGCCAAATGCAATAACAGAATTGTTTTTTTTTTTGTTTTTTTTTTACCTCAAAGGATAAGAAAGGCTTGGAAGAGAATAGAGTGCTGCTTCACAGCCAGTTAGCCTTGCCAAAATTCTAAAATACAGAGAAACCCTGTTATTTGAAATACAAGAAATCTCAAAGCATTTTTGTGACATCAAATCACTTACACATTCCAAAACCTGAAATGTGGTGGGTGTCAGAATCAGAAACTCAAACCTTAAAAATAATAGGATCATATACACTGTGGCCCCATTTACCCCTAGCATTAACATGTGTTCAGCATGGTCTGATCATAAGTGGATGGGTGCTGGTAGGATACAATATGTCTCAGATTATTTTATAATCCAACCATACAAAACACCTTCAAGGGTGATCAGGGACGCATTTTCCCACATAACATTTGTAGTGTGAATGGTCAAGTGCCTTGATGTGTCCTAGACTGCTCTGCTTGATTGGCTTAATGATTTGTTTGCATATTGCATTAGAAATCTATGCAGTGTAAATACTTGTAATAACAAAAGCATGATGAGAATGCTATAGTAAATACGCACTGTCCTGTCCTCCAGTCACTAAACAGCTTTATATCGTTGCCCACTTATGTTTAGTTAAGTTACTTATCATATTACCTAACAAGCAGCATAAAAAGTCCTGGCGCACACTTCATGGTTTTAACCTGGATCTGACAAATCTACCAATCGCAAATGATTACCTGATAGGGAGCTGAATTGCAAGCAGTTATTTGACATCCCCAAACCAGAAATATGGTCAGTGTTAGAATCAGAAACATCAAACCCACAAAAATGATAAGATCTTATGTACCCAGGCTTCTGGCATTAACCTGTGTCCTGGGTGATCTGATCTGATGGACAGATGCGAGTAGGATGCAGTGTGGGTCTCAGATTATATTTGGATCCAACCACATCCCAACATTTGTAGTGTCAATGCTCAAGTGCCTTGATGTGTCCTCGACTGATTGATTGCCTTAATGGTCTGTGTCACCACAGTGGAAATGAAAGCTTATTTTTTCCCCCCTCCCTTTTGTTTACATATTGCATTAGCGAGCCATGCAGTCTAAATATTTGTAATTACAAAAGCATGAAGGGACCGACATAATGAATATGCATGGGTCTTCCATCCGGTCGCAAATCACATGTTGTCGCTGTCGTAGCACTGGATACCCATGGAAATGACACGGTTACACAGGTACAGATACACAGGTATACACATGTTCAGATCAGTAAAGACTAAGGTTAATTCCAGGTGTGTACAGCACCTCCGATATTGTTCTATTGTTCTCTTTTAAGCATATAACTTAATAAGCAACGAAAGAAGGTCCCTTCAAAGCATGGTGTGACAAGTCCGATTTGGCGCTGCCAGAAATTTTCCAATCGGAAATGACTTGATGTTGCATTCTTTTTTCTATAAGCTAAACCTTTTAGCATTAGTACTCAACCTGAAACATAAAGTTGCTAGACACAATTCAAACCCTGGAATCCCATGTTGACTTGTCATTTGGGACTACTCCATTACTCTGAGACATAACAAACTACTAACCGGTCATTTGAGACATAACAAAACCTGACATTAGGAACATCATGTCCACTTACACTGCAGGAACTACAGGGGTTGGACAATGAAACTGAAACACCTGGTTTTAGACCACAATCATGTATTAGTATGGTGTAGGGCCTCCTTTTGCGGCCAATACAGCGTCAGTTCATCTTGGGAATGACATATACGAGTCCTGCACAGTGGTCAGAGGGATTTTAAGCCATTCTTCTTGCAGGATAGTGGCCAGGTCACTACGTGATGCTGGTGGAGGTTCGTCCTTCTTGGTGGTATGCTGACATTACCCTGGATTCCGTGGCTCGTGTGACATCACAATGACTTGCTGTCTTGGTCACAGATGCGCCAGCAAGACGTGCACCAACAATCTGTCCTCTTTTGAACTCTGGTATGTCACCCATAATGTTGTGTGCATTGCAATATTTTGAGCAGAACTGTGCTCTTACCTGCTAACTGAACCTTCACACTCTGCTCTTACTGGTGCAATGTGCAATTAATGAAGATTGGCCACCAGGCTGGTCCAATTTAGCCATGAGACCTCCCACACTAAAATGACAGGTGTTTCAGTTTCATTGTCCAACCCCTGTACATACACTGTGCATTTTGCCCATAGATGTGAAACCAAACTGACGTCACATTGCTCTTACTTTGCAGGGCAATCAACAGCTTACCGTATGCAGTACCATATGCAGTGCCAACAGAACCATATGCTTATATGCGAAAAGCCTGTCTCAACGCAAGCAATCTTTAATGTAAGATGAATTTCAGCTCTAAACACCATCACTGGTTATTTGAGACATCGCACCAGCTATACGTATACGTATAGACGTAACAACTGCTTGTTGAGCCATATTAAAAACGTGAAATGAGATCAACTCCAAAAACTTTAACCCCAAGCTCGAAACTCAATTCATGCAACATTCCGTTTCCTCTGCACTGCAATCCTTAGCAATAGTACCCCATCTCCGCAGCAGCATGAGAAAGAGACAGGCCTACAATCCTGGCGGAGTTGCCTCTGTACGGTCTGGCCCTGATGAGTCATGCAGTCATTGTTTTGAAGCTCAGTGCAGGAATGTATTCCATATTTTTTATTTATTTTTTAACTGTGGATATCTCAGTGTGCAAAAGGAACATCTCCTATCTCCAGAATCCCCTGCTGCTGCTATCTGGCTCTGGTTGTTAAAGCAGCAAATCTGTTTAGAGCAGTCCGGTGATGGATGGACAGCCAGGCCATGATAAAGGAGGAATCACCCGCTGGAGCTGTCCCCCATCTTAACCCCATCGTTTCTCATGTTTCTACAAAGCGGCAGCTTACGTTGCAGTTTGGTGGGGGTTTCTCTTTCTTACAGATACTGCGCTGATTAAAAATGAATCAATGGCAGTTGAAATAACTTTGTGATATTGCACAATATGGAGCGGTATACTATGAGATATTAGCACTGGTCTATGTGATCATAGCCATAAGCTAGGTAGGGTCATTTAGTAGCTAATAGTAGCTTTTCTTTTTAGTTTATTCACATTTAATGAAGAAAAATAGTTACTTAATACACGTCAGTGCCTTTAGAGGTCAAAGTGTTTCTTAGGAAATGGTACAGCGAAGTCTGGAGTGACAGTACCATTGCACTGTAGTACATGAGAGCATGGTCACAGGCACCGAAAGCTGGAAGTGAGTACCTAGAATCACACCGCCATGTGGTTATCTGTGATCTTAAATGCTCTGCAACATAAAGAATACAGCAAAGAAGCTCTGAGCTAAAGTTGCCAAGACTTGATGCAGGTTTCAAATAATTTCCTGATGACTCAATCAAATCCACCGATTCAAAGCAGAGATTTCCATAGACGTTGGTCAGCTCTGTTGTATGAGTGGCCATAGCAGCTCGTCAGATGCCTTGATTAATGCACTCTCTGGCTTCGTAACGTCCACCCAGATGGAGTTGGCCTTTCTGTAGCCACTCCAGTGGCCCTGCTCATTTAGGGCCATGTCTGTGAGACCAAGGCGAGGAGCAGTAGCGCAGCTCTAATTATAGACATCGTCCACAGCACATGATATAAAAACTGCTCCGTCTGATTAGAGAATCTGTCAGAGCTGCTGAAGGGATCGCTTGCCGTGACCCATTTTATCCGACGCGCAGACACAGACGACACACGCGCACCCAGAGCTCGGGAGCAGACGCCTGAGAAAATGGCCATTATTTCTGCTTACAGCCTCTGTGTCAGAATGGCGCGGGAGCTTAACGCGTGTCTACAGCGCAGCGTACGGGAGGAGGAAGAGAGAATCACAGAGATCAGCCTCCGCTTTTGTTCAGCCCTAAAACAGCCAGCACAATGCAGACGCCGTCTACCCGGAACACTGTAATATTCCCTCAGATGCCTTCTATTGTAAGAGCCGGTGACAGTTTGTTTTGTGCACGCCCCGGCCAGTGTCCTCACAGTGTCACATAATAGGCGTGAAAGAAATGCATTACCTAACTATTTCCGCAGTAGTGTTCCCCGGAGCATGTGTGGCTATGCGGTGGCAAAACGTCACTACTGGAGCTAGGCCCTCAATTTGAGGCTGTAAACATCAAAAACCACCAAGGGAGGAAACATACCCCACACTAGCGCCTCTGTGGATTCCAGCCTGTAGTATGTGGTATCATGTTAGCACTGAACTGATGATCACTCACATGTTTTGGCTATTATAGATTTAACACAGACCTTGATTTACCTTGTATGTAGAAATTCCCAGTGGTTCCCTCAGTGAAGGGAACTTGGATACAGCTGTATGTCCATATGCATTGGACGGGCTAACACATGCATTTTGTCACTGATGTATCTAGAACTTATAGAATTATGTCTATGGTAATCTAGTCTCTAGGAATTTGTCCCCTTCCTTGATTGGTTGATTGGCAGGTGTGTAAGGAGTTTGCTTGGCTGTATCTATGTAATAATCTGATTGGGACATTTTGGCATGGATTCATAAATTTGGTTGCTAAACCTAACAATGATATAAGCCTGCAGAGTTTAGGTGGAACAAGAGTGATGATGGTAGTACAGGCATGTATGTTTTGTTCCATAGACATTACTAGGCCTTCTCTGACAGTATCTAAGCATGTCTATATTGACTTATTAATTTTCAGCCAACTAAATGCAAAGCCAGGAAAGTCGTAGAGCATGCTTTCTAAAAAAAATACTCTGGGGTAAAATCCAACTTGCATTACAAGCATTAGGTTTTTGGACCGCCTCTTGCGGCGCACGCATGCCGCATACCATGTAGGATTCATTCTATATTCGATTAGCACCTTCAACACTCATTGCGTGAAATCCTCATTCCCTTGTGGAGATCAGAAATGATGAAAGAAATGGGTTTCTATTTGGCGGATAATTGAAGCTGCCGGACATGATTGATGTCTAGGGGCTGTAAAAGTGCGGGATAGGGATATGCGTGGAAGGGTGCGGCATTTCAAAAAAAAAAAAAGAGAGAGAAACGAACTTGTTTCCTGTGTGACTTTGTTTGACCTCGCTGTGTTCGCTTCCATTAAAAATTAATGGCGCGCAGCTAATTGGACCAGTCATGCAGGCAGTCACGTGGCGCTTATAGATCAGAGGCGGACTTGTTGAGGATCAGACAGATCTGTCGTTTAAAGGTCAGCAAGCAAATGTAGCACTGTGGGATAAATTACATCACTTATTTCACTTTCTGTGCTTGATCTTTGTGCATGCGAGGGCTGTCAGAAGTGATTTCTCAAGGTGAAAGTAGCGCTGCCCGCTACAAATCATGTTAATTGTGATACTCATCTCTGCATTAGCTCCGAGTCATAGCCATCTCCACGCTGGGCCGTGATCTTTTCAATCTCCCTTAATTGATGCAACAGGCGCTGTCAGTCATTCCGAATGAGGGCCATGTTTACATTGGAGATGGGGTGATGATGTCAAGTATAACGATGAGCAAATGCGAAAATGCACTGTGCTGTAGTCACGCCTGTAACCAACTGCATAACAGTCTTTATTACCAAGGGACTGAAATGTGATGGGTTTAGCATACCGCTACGCATGGCTTGTCTTATAGTACTATATTGGGCTGAAAAACTGATTAGATGTCTGGAACTTTTGGGAAATATAGGTCAGTGTTATTGTTAGCTTCTCAGCTAGCTAAAGTTATAAGTTTTTGTAGAGTTATTTAAAAAAGAAAATAGCAGTCGGCACCTTAAGATACCTTTGAAGTTCACATTCTGGTTCCTTCCTCTGGCGGGGCCCTGATGAAGGCTTTGGGGCTGCTATGGGTGGGCTGTAGTCTCAATACTAGCATTGTTACTATGCAAGGCACATGTTCTTGTTTTTAGATTTTCTATGTAGTGTAAAAACTTTTTTGTTATTGTTGTATATCACACTGTCCTACACCTCTAGCTTTTTTTATTAGAATTTTTTTTTTAATTAATTTTTTTTTTTTGTTTCCCAGGATCTTCCTGTACTCTTAGCCATTCCGGGTTAAGTACATATTATGTCATCTATGTCTTAAAGTACATTTGTAGTACTATATATGTATATTTGTAGTACTATATATATATATATATATATATATATATATATATATATATATATATATATATATATATTTAAGTAAATCTTAATGGTATCTCAAAATAGCACAGTTAAGAATAACTGGTTCTACCTAAGTGTATTTTTAAGAAATTAAGTAAATAAGAATTTTAAAACTAATGGTAAATATTTAGCATACTTAGTACCTAGCATATTGAAAATAGCCTTTTCTGTACATTAGTTGTGAGTGCAAGGATGCTTCCTAAGTGTATTTAATTTAAGAATGCTTTAGTGTACTTTTCTTCTCCTGGGATTTAGTGTACCAGACCATTTAGTGGTCATTTAACAATGCTTACTCTTTTCATGGATTGGCATAGACATCTGACATTAGCGATAGCGTTAGCTTCAACTGCAGACACTGTTAAGAAGCCAGTCACAAACAAGGTCATTTGACCAATTAGGAGTTAGAATGTTTGTTGTTTCCATTAACTAAATACATCAATGAATACGTAATTGTTCATCTTTTAATCTTATATTGGACAAGATCAATGGTTTTCACTACTGAGAGCACCCTTATTCTCCCCTTAGATGATGGCCCTGCCTGTGGCCTACAGAGCTGGCACTTACTGGGTTGGCCACCATGCGTAAATATTAGCTTAGCACGCTCTAAAATCTTTAAACCCAGTGCTGCTGATGTTGGCCTTCAGCAGGACAAGTAATGGTGTTTTATACCTGTTTTAAAACGCTGTACTTCGAAAGTGCTTTCTTCAGCAGACACTAAACAGCACCGTGGCCAGTAAACAGCGCCACAAAATGGCTGCTGGGTTCTAGAGGAGGCAATAAGGCAGGGTACGTGACCTCTCGCTCTGCTGGGCTGAGATTTACAGCCTCAGCTCCGTACTCTGGACCCCTATCCCTAAGAACCAGCACTTTTATGTCAGTGTAAGCTAAATGCGGACAGAGGAGCAGGCCCAACGGCAGATTAACAGGGACATTTCATTTTCAAGGGGGACCAAATCATAACACTCATCCCAAATGAATCCCATATCCATCCATAGCTGACATCAAGAGTTTTTTTACACAATAGAGACACCAGAGATATGCTGGGATCAGATGTCTGCAGACTGCATGGATGGTCTGAAATGAAATACCTTTAAGGATATCTTAAGGCATCATGACAATCCTAAAAAAGGCTAATACATACGTAGCATGTTGTAGAGTATGTCAAATGTGCACTGTGTAGAATTTTGAAGAAGACATTCTTAAATGGGAAATTTGCACCAGTTTTGCCAGAAATCTGCATAATTTAACCTTTCAGATGTGAGTGATGGTGGTTTGATGTGAAATGCACTATTCTAAGAATCAAGTTGTAGGACAAAATTTGTTTGGAGTTATGGAATAATTCATGTTTGGTTGGAAGACTATACCTAAAACCCCTGATACTTTTAATCTGACACCCCATTAATTCACATTCTTGCCTTCCGTTCCCATGACGAAGCTGTCACAATCGTCATCTCCTCCCTGTTCCTCAGTCCTATATTCGTCCTACAACAGGTGGCTAACTAGAGTGGGCTGGAGTTTTGGAAACCAGCCTTGTGATTAGAAGGTTGCTGGTTTTCCTGAACTGACAGGACACAACGAAAGTGCCCTTGAGCAAAGCATCTAACCCCCAACTTGCTGCCCCGGGCACCGTGGATGGCGCTGCCTAAGTGTGCTTACTGCCCCTTACAGTGTGTGTTCCTAAGTGTGTAGGCGGAAATGGTCAATGGTTCTAAATTCGAATTCTTCAGTTACAAGGGGGGGTTCCAGCATACAGGCAGAAGCTGCCCAGAACTCCAGCTGAAGTTCTCAAAGTTTTCTCTCCTCCCTTAACATGTCGTCACTGTCCAAAGAAAAACAGGTATCTCCAAAATGTCAACTTTACAGGAGAGACCAAAAACCTCATTTAATTTGAATGGAAGTCAATGGAACCAGACGTCTTTCCAAGCTGTTTTGTGCCATTTCTATTGGTCCATTCTTCATGAAATTTCCACACAGTGTAAAGAGCAGCTCATGTGATCAAATGAGGCATCAAAGTGAAAATCATCAAAAATGTCTTTGGACAGCGGCAATATATTCTTTAATGGATTCTTTAATGGACTGATTTACTGATGTGAATATTACATATCATCGCTGTCCACAGAAAAACAAGTATCTCCAAAATGGCAACTTTACAGGAGAGGCCAAAAACCTCATTCGATTTTAATGAAAGTCAATGGAACCAGACGTCCTTCCGAGCACTCCGGGGCCATTTCAGTTGATCCATTCATCAGGCAAATCTCACAGTGTGTAAATGGCAGCGGCTGTTTTCAAATGATGCATAAAAGCCAAAATGGACAAAAATTGAGTATTGGTAGTGTATAACAATAATCCAGCCATTGCATAGCAGCATATAGCTACGTTTGCAAATGTGATTCAGTGGTTGAATTATTTGTAAATGGAACCATCTTGTAAAATTCCCATTTTTGGAGATGGGTATGTTATGCCGTTGACCGTATATGATGTTTTCTGAGGCTTGTTGCCTTAGGCTCCTGTCAGCTCTGTTTCCAGCTGCTCTTGTTATTTATTTTTTAGTTTGCGCTTCTTATCCCTAGTTCCTAGTCTCTTTCGTCTAGCCCATCTATTGTTTGGTTTCAACATTCTCTTTCATCTGCTCACATTACGACTTTTCCTTACCCCGATAAAACCACTCCTTTCACTTACGTGCTTACATCCTCAACACTCCACTCTTAAAGCATCAAAGTGGTTGGCCCTGTCTGCCAGGTAGAGTATTTATTTGCTGGTTTGAGTATGTGGAAACACTCACGGAATGGCCAGGAGCTGTGCACCTCCTCTCTGATCCATGCCTTGGACCATGGAGAAGTCTCCTGACTCTCTCTCGTTGCCTGCTTTATTAGAGAGGCCCCTGTTCAGTCCTCTAGGAGTGCTCACAGCCAGCCAGAGAGTGTCACAGGCCCACCGAGGGTGCTTGGAGCTGGGCTGAGCAAGGCTGGATCTCCGGGTGAAGTGAGGGGGTGTCAGTGATACTGCACTCAGAGCCATCCCTGGTGACTCACGCTGCTCTTTTATTGCCGCTGGAAGTTTCTCTCAGCGCTTTTTTGTTCAAGCCTGGAAAGCCCCAGAGGAGGAGTGATAGGGCCTTGGAGCAGGCAATGTCAAGTCCACTACTGATCTGATAAAGGCACGGATTTCTTTTCTGAGAATGCATATCTATGTAAAGCCGGAAAAGGCATACCAGAAGAGGGTATTGTCTGTGCGGCAAAATCCCGCTAGCCTGGCCTTGAGGCCTTTTGGTATGGCTATTTCATCCTGTCATTCCGAGCTATGTTCACATATTATGACCGAAGCAGCCCGAATATGATTTTTGGCCTAAATGGTAAGAGATATGTCTTTTCTCTCTTTCATTTGCGCTGCAAAACCCAACATTTCCAGCTACAATGCAATTCTTGTCAAAACTGACATGCGATCACTAGAGTTGGGCGATACCACTCATTTTCTTTTCTTGCTGATAGCAATCACCCTTCAGGCTCTGTTTTTAACAAGTCCTTGTCGATCTAGCCCTGAATCTTCCACTGTATCTTATGGGTTGTTCTATTATTATACAAGTAAAGCCAATCAGATGACTGTATATCCACTTTGGTATATGAATATCATTTCAGCACCATACAGCTACTTCATCTGTTATACATGACTGCTGATGCAACGTCTAGCTTAAAAGGCATTATAGCATGTATGTTATGCTTAGACTTCTCCAAATGTTCTGCAGTACAAAGTTTGCTTCAAAGAGGCTAGCTAATTAGCTTGTTGCGTCTGACCTTGCCATGGGCAAAATACAAGCTTACCCCTTGCTAGCTTTCCTCACTTTGTGCAGCAAATGGCCAGATGTATGTTAACAAGAAGTTGTGAAGTAGTGAAACGGGGATCTGGTAGCATCAACTCCAGTTAATACATATACAGATTTTAAATACATGTACACTTTTAAACGTCTTCGTATTCGTTTACAACTTCAACAAACGTTTCCTACTTTAATTAGTAGTCCACAACCACATTCATTTAAATATGATCAGTACATAAAAATGATCAGGCAGGTTATTTGAAACTCATACAAGTACATACAGGGGTTGGACAATGAAACTGAAACACCTGGTTTTAGACCACAGTCATTTATTAGTATGGTGTAGGGCCTCCTTTTGCGGCCAATACAGCGTCAGTTCGTCTTGGGAATGACATATACTGCACTACCCACCCCACCTGCACCAGGGTCAGACGGGATTTTAAAGCATGATTCTATTGCAGTGATAGTGGGACAGGTCACTAACGTGATTTTTGATTGCTGGTGGAGGTTCGTGCCTTCATTGGTAGGTATGGTGGACATTTACCCTGGATACCGTGGTCTTGTGATACACTCACAAAAGGACTTGCTCGTCTTGGTCCCACAGTATGCAGCCAGCAAGAACGTGTGCACCAACAAATCTTGTCCTCTTATTGAACTCCTGGTATGTCACCCATAATGTTGGTCGTGCATTGCAGTATTTTTGAGACAGAAACTGTGCTTCCTTACTGCTAAACTGAACCTTCACACTCTGCTCTTACTGGTGCAATGTGCAATTAATGAAGATTGGCCACCAGGCTGGTCCAATTTAGCCATGAGACCTCCCACACTCAAATGACAGGTGTTTCAGTTTCATTGTCCAACCCCTGTGTGAGTATAAGTTTGTATTACTCAAACTTATAACTTACTTAAATTACTTAAATCCATTATGTATGCTTTGCAGTCAGTAGTAATAGTACATTTTATGTGTAACGCTCTTTACATTTGAACCAAATCTCAAAGTGCTACGGAGTAAAGATGCATTTAAGGAGCCGTAAAACAAGACGAGATGTTGTGGTTTCGAGATCAGTATATAGTCAGATGATTATTATTTCTCACGTATACCGTATGTATTCCATTAGCTTCATTCTTAGTATGGTATATCCAGACTAACATACTAATAGGCTTAGGCACTTAATCCTAGCTTTCGGGTTGACTTCTCCTGCTCCATGTGAAAGGAACCACAAACCAGTCACTTCCTTTCATCTGAAATTCAACAAACTAGCTACTCCTCCGGTCCTCAGTGTAGGCCTTATCTGTTTTCTCTCTGCTGGCCACAGTGAGTTATTGTTCGAGTGACCTCGAAGTTGCATACCAACTGGTCTGGAAATCTCCAGGTGTAAGGGGCCTCTGAAAACCATATCTGAGCTTCCTTCCTCTTCATTAATTATGCCCGTATGTTAACACCCTTTTGTTTATTCATATCATAATTAGGTGTAGCCAATGCGTTGTAGCTTCTTTGATCTTCTGTGAACCAATGGAAGGTGACACCACAACCCCATTTTGGCGAGATATATAACCATTTTGTAACTTGATTTGACCCTATCTGAGATCTCTGGGTATTTGCCAGGAGCTTAATCCCCAGCTCGAAAGCTTCTCAATAAATATATTACTTTGGAGCATTAATATGTGACTCTGTGATTTTAAAACAGGATTCTGCTTATTTAGGAAAATTTCCACCACAATGTTTTAGGAGGCATCAAGCTCTGCTTACTAAAAGGATACGTTAAAGTCTCCAGGTCTCCCTATCAGTCAGACCGTCAAGTATCTTAACATTCAAGTAGATCCAAACATTGCTGATTTTAGAGTAGAGTGTCGTGTCGTAGGTCGAGACCTGCTAGAGCCAGGTCTGACGACTGTGACACATTAAGTCTAAAGTCAACGCCAAGACACTTATGCATTTGAGTGTGAGTATCTAAAGACCAACCATTCCTCACCACAAATAACTTGCGTATATAAAAAATGGTTTTGCTTGTAACTTACCTATCCTACCATGTTTATGAATGAAAAGCAATATAAATAAACATATTAATAGAATTATACTTTTGTGTGTGATTCTCCAAAAGAACTGGCAGTATTAGCAGTAGCAATCTGGAGTGTAGGAAGGTGTTTTAATTTGGGGGTATTGAACTCTTTAGTAGCGTATATGTGGTGTGACGTTGTAGCATATATAAGAAATGACATGGTTTTTTTATATTTATATATTTAGAATAATTTACACTCAAAATAAAATGGGTTATTATGAGGCAAGAGATGGCAATAAAGCTCTGCACATGTAACTGATTCACACAATGTTCGCTGTGATCTCGCTCAGTCTGGATCAACTGTATGCAGATGTGCTGAACTAAAGTCGATCAGACCAACAAGAGGTACTTAGCAGGTTTCATTTTTTAAGAACGACGTGGTTGAGCCAGAGAAACTTATCTCCAATCACCTCAAACAAGCTTGTGTTATCCGCAAGCACACCCTCAGAGAGGCCAGTAGTTGGGACTAAAATGTTCAGCTGCACCGTTAAGGAAAACAGTCTTACTGACCTTTAAACAGTGCCTAGCAACTGCAGATTTTTGATTATACAAAAAAATGGTAAATTAGGACACAGGTCTCTATTACTTTTAGCAGTGGCAGGTAAACAGTCCTGACATTTACTTCGGTAATGAGCCACTTAAAAACGCTCATCTGAAGTGTTAGCGTAGGAAGAACAGATCCCCCCCCCCCCCACCCCCAAAAAAAATAAACAAAAACTCACCTTCGTTGCTCTTCTCTCCAGTCATTGCCGGTTGTGCGCATAGAGCGCCCCCTGCATTGACACAGTTAACCGTTGAAGGTGCCATAGAATCAGTTACAGTCAGGCATTGTCATGGGCCCGGAGTGACTTGTCCTCCCCTGACTCCTGTAATGTGAATAGACAAATGAAAAGACTTTTATAGTGAGCTGCCACATTTCATTTGCCGTGGGCTCTTTCTTGATCATCGCGCGCCTGCGGTAATGAGTATCTGGGAGAGCAGCGTTTATAGGCGCAGTGCCTGAGCCTAAGCGCTCGCGAGATGTGTGGTGGCCGTATGTGGCGTGGTTTGTCCTGTGTGTGTTGTTCATGTGCATGCGCGTTCACACGGCTAGAAAGATCGCTAGGATAATGTAAATCGAACGACGTCTGATAAAGCCCAACACTGGGCTGAAGGTATTTGCAAAATATGATCCTGTTGCCAGTTGTAGAGTGTAGAGGACTGGTAGCGTAAAAACTTAATATCATGCCCCATAATGCGTACTCGAAGCAAGATAGAAAGAAGACATGTTCGCTCGTATAACTAAGCGACAGGGAGGAAATTGTTCATCGATCCTTTTCCTTTTTGATATACAGCCATTGCACCATACGGCCTGAGTGTGGGTGGGTTAGGACACCAGAATTCTATGAATTTCTGTTTTTATGTGAAAACCTGCTTGATCGCCCTTGGACAAGTCACACACCTCGCGGTAAAATAACACTATAAGTAGATTCCAACAACATACAGTGCGCATCGCATAGATCAAATCGTGGGACAAAACTATGTCATGCACCCGTGGTTTGCATTGTATAATATCATTACACCCACTAGTGCATGGTTATATTTAGATTGTGACTTGTGGATGCTATTACCCAAATGATGATCTGGTATGTGTAAGGTCTCGGCGCTGATATACAGCAATTGTCCAGCCCGCTCTCATAAGACATTTTATCATAGGGATTTTTCGGCATAGGGGTCGACATACTATCATTGATGTTAGATTGGGGGGGGGACCTTTGCCTTAGCCGTTTAGGGAAGGCAATAACAAGTAATAGTCTCAGATATGTCCACACTGTCACGCCTGTGGTCGCCTGCCTCGACTCTTGTGAACACACGTTCCCAGGGGCCCTAAGGCCGATTGACGCCACCAAGCACCCTCTTCCCCCATTCGCCGAGACTATGATACAGGCCAGCTGTAGGGGGGCTATAATAGGTGGACCATGTTGTGACGGAAC
>JAMWET010007526.1:0-148954 GCA_024036415.1 Prochilodus magdalenae
GTGATGCCTGTAAAAGAAACAGTTAGGACCCTGTTGGGGTTTATCCTGAAGTTAAGACAGTATTTAGGAAGTTCAGTCTAGTTTTCTTCTAGGGTGTTTGTGTAGCACTGGTTTCTTATTTGAAGTTAATGGAGAAGTTTATGAAGTTAAGAACCGCTGTATTGTAATCATTTCTGTTCTAAATTCAGTCCTGGCTGAAGCTGACATGGTGATGAGCCTTTTATATTAGATGAGCAATGGGCATTATCAATATCAGGACATGTTAGATAATTGACTTTATCTCGGAGTGTTAGAAGAGAATAGTCTGAATACAGTGGTGTGATGAGCCAACCAGTATTAAACTCTCTAATTTCCCTCCAAAATTACTTCAGAAGAGCATCACACTGCCCGCCTGCTTTAGTGTTTGGTGTAACAAAAAAAAATGCACAGCTAGATTCTCACAGTAGATCAGTTTATTATACTACACACCTGTACACACACTCAGCTTCTCTACTGGAGTTTAGACTGAATGATAAACTAGCTGCAGCTTCCTTTTCCTCAGACAGAGAAAACCAGTTGGAGCAGTCCACACACACACAAGAGGACGATGTCATTAATTATTAAAGAGAGAGAGAGATGTAAAGGTTTGGTGCAGATAGGGGTGATGCTTAAACACACTTCTTTACAAGGCATCGCAGTATTTACTGTTTCTGAGCTGTAATTAGGTGGAGGTAAGACTGGACTGTGTTATTTAAACACATCAAACCAGTGGAGAATTTCACCAGAGAGAATTTTCACTTTATTTGTTCTCATCTTAAAACAGGCATGTGTGAAGGATGGTATTATTCCATGGTGAGATCCTGTAGGTGACACACGTGTCATCGCTGAAGATTTCAATAAAATAGGCCCCCCGTTAGCCACAATGTAGTTGCCAAAATTCATGCCAAATACTGAGAAACATTCTGTTGCCAATAAACTGGATTCAGCTGATTCATAGATTCATCCAGAGATACATTCCTCATGACAACCATCAGATTAGTGCACTTCAGCCTAATGTGAACGTAGCCTCAGTGTAAGAACAAGCTAGTCTGGTGCTAAATATGATTGTAGAATAAGTCTTGTGAAAATAAGTGAACTTAGATTTAGATTATAATAGATACGAAATTACAGGCCTGTGCACAGTGAAATAAGAGATATATCACAATATAAGATTTCTTTACCTGCTAATATATCTTTTTTTTTTATCAGATTTGAATGCTGAGGTGCTCCTAATAAATATACATTCAGTGTAGTAGCTGCAGTAGTTTGGCTGGCAGTGCTGTGTGGTCAGTAGTTTGATCAGCAGTGATGTGTGGTCAGTAGTTGGGTCAGCAGTGCTGCGTGGTCAGTAGTTTGATCAGCAGTGATGTGTGGTCAGTAGTTGGGTCAGCTGTGTGGTCAGTAGTTGGGTCAGTAGTGCGGTGTGGTCAGTAGCTGGATCAGGAGTGCTGTGTGGTCAGTAGTTTCACACCCTTCAGGAGAAGCTCGTTGTATATATTCATCAATATTAGAATCATTCACAGAGAGCGGATCATGTGAGGATCATTAAGCTAGAGTATTACTTAGGTAGAGTAGAATACATGCAACAGAATTTCAGAATCAGGATATTAAAGAGTAAATATATTATTAGACAGAATTAGATCATCGGTACGTTATACTGAAATGACATTCAAATCACATGTGTGCAAGTTTACCACTTTCAACGATGCATGTAATTCACATGTCACTAACTATCTAGTAATGTCTGCAGGTATTAGAATCACATCTCCTTAACAGTAAAGTTGGTTTTACTCTAGTGTTTATGATTTATTTTTGGTTTTGAAAGATATGAATGAAATAACCTACACAGATCTTCTGTTTACACTGCAGGTCCCCTGATGAGGCTGATATTTAACTCAGTCACACTCTTCAAAACCAAACACTTTAAACAAACCACATGACCAAGAAATCATTTCTGTTATTCTTTCAATCCTTCATCATATTTAAATTTGTATTGTATCAAAAGCTTCATTCAACAGGCTCATATACTGTTTGGGAAACATTACTCTTCCTGAGTTTAAATGTTTTGGGGTTAAATGTGCATCCTTTGAAGTGTTCAATGATATTCTTCCTCACACACTGGAGAAATAATCACATTTATAAATGCATGTATAATTGCAGATAACTTACTAAGCTTAATAACAATTTCCTGAACAGTGTATAGACTATTGAAATACCCCTTCATATCCAAAGAGGTCATTTATATTTTGTCTGTTCACAAATAAAATAGTATGGCAAAATAATGAATTAGGACTTTTATGTTGAAAAATGTCTCTCAGATGTTTGACTGGTCCTGTATGTCTCAAAATAATCCGGCACCCAAACACTGTGTAACATGTCTAACAACAAGGCATTTGGGATGTGCAGAAAGGGCAGAATTCTCTACAGGATATAAACTGCAATGTATCTGTGATAAATTAAAAAAAGCCATTCGGGACTCATCAGTATTGTTTATCTATGTATGCAAACTTTCACATACACAAGAAAAGATGAGATAAAAGGAATGAGGACTAGAGAGCACCTCTGTTAGCAGCTTGTGAATTGTCCAGCAACATGCAGTCAGCACTGTGAGACACTGTGTTGGGGTTTTAAAGAAAAATGTAAAGTGTGCAGGCATTAGCCTGCTAGCAGTAATGTAACAGTAGGCTTTTAAATACATTAACTGAGCCTCAGTATTGCTACCTTCAATTAGGCACTGAATCTAAACTCAACAGACCATCTCATTATTATTCACTGGCAGAGTAAGAGATATGTGATAACTATATAAACATTAGCTCATACATAAACTACCACTAGAGGGCAGCACTGGATAATGTTAGAGAAACACTGAAATGAAAGTGAAGTAAATTTAAGCTGCAGATTTCAATAATGTCCATCTGCAGGTCTGCCGGTCTACAACTTTATCCCCTTTCAGATCTGCACTGTCAGCTCCACACATCTGTTTAGGAACTGCTGCAGCACTTTCAGCCCTCATGAGTGTGGAAAGGAACAGTGGACTAAATTTCTGCTTCATTACTCTTATTAGAAGAAACTAAATTTTAACAGAGAAACTGTACATATGTATAGCAACATTTTTGGCTCTTTCAGTACTGAAGAGTCAGATCTCTACCAACTTACTTTTATGTCTTTGTCACGTAGAAAGTATCTCAAGCAGCTCCCTACTTCATCTGCATTGTACCAAACACAGTACTAGTAGATAGTTTCACCTTTTAAACAAGTGGAAAACACTTTATTAGCAGTGAATGTAAATATATCAATTCTGTTAGATTTCCTGTTAGATCAGAGAGCGGCTCTGCACTTAGACCCTCCTCACCACCATTAGAGCACACGTTCACTGTACAGAAACCAGTACTGGATAACGGAGGAACTACAGGAAGAGACAGACTGTTTTGTATTGTGTTAATTATGTGTTAGCACTTTGAGCGCTGGGTTCAAGCTCACTTAATAGACCTCAACTTATTTTATATTTCTTACATTACTCTTAAAATGTAAATATAATAAACTAATAATAAAACTTTCAACATCATTTATGAATTTACCTCAACTATCTCCCTAGTGTTACTGTTACAGATATCAGTTTCAGAATCATCACCAGAAAAACAGAACTAGTTCCAGTTTACACACAAACCACATTCCACACTCAGGAGTAACTGAGGACATCAACACTCACAGAGACAGACAGAAAGAGGAGGAGCTACAGAGAGATCTACAGGTCAGTGTGTTTAGTGGACTGATCTGGACAGAGACGGTCTGTAGTGACCTGACAGTGAGATCAAACTATACGGGGAACAGAGGATAATGAGAACTTAGTTAGTACAGAGTCTAATCAATCAAACCGGTTTATATGAAAAGAGTGAGAGAATGAGGAAGTGTGTGTGTGTGTGTGTGTGTGTGTGTGTGTGTGTGTGTGTGTGTACTGGTAAAGGCCACTTTATGGGGACACCAATCTGTTTACACAGTCTGTGTGTGTGAATGAGAGAGAGAGAGAGAGAGAGAGAGAGAGGGAGAGAGAGAGAGGTGCAGGCTTCATTGGTTCCTGTGTTGTTGGAGAGCATGTTACCTGAAAGGACCTTCAGCTGCACAGTCAGCGTCGTAAACGAGCTGCAGTACTACAGATTCACTGAACAGAATTCTGGGATTGATTATTCCAAGAAGGACACACACACGGATACACATGTAGAAAGTCTGCAGTCCAGTTTACCACTGAACCCCAGCCTAACTGACCTCTGACCTCTCACTGGGGCTGTAAGATACTCCACACTGTCAGTATCAGTTTGAAATGACAGAGTCAGGATTCACACAGTCTGATGCAGTCTGATCTGTGCTGCTCTACAGAAACAACTGTTGTTCCATAAAGTCTAATATTAAACCAGTCAAAGGTCAATAATGTCCCTACAGAGCCGCACACAGGAACATTCTAAAGATGGAGAAAGAACAACAACAGAACACAACAAGGAAGTGCTGATACTATATTCCTATGTAGACACTTTACCACCTGATCACACCACCTCCCCTCTCAGCTCAGTCTGAGAGTCTGTTCCACATTAAAGTCAAACACACAAGCAGTAAACTCAGCCATCATCTCCACCATAAAGCTGAGAGCAGAGTTACCTGTTTCTGAGCTCAGTCTTCAGGGTCTTTCAGAGTCTTCAGTTCCGTCTTCATCAGGAGATCCAGTCCTACATCAGAGACACATCAGCTCATATCTAATCACATGATCTCTATTTTAATACTGTAGTTTATTATACTACACACCTGTACACACACTCAGCTTCTCTACTGGAGTTTAGACTGTATGATAAACTAGCTGCAGCTTCCTTTTCCTTAGAAACAGGAAACCAGTTGGAGCACATTTACCCACATTAGAGGTGTATTTGACACTGTTGGTCTGCCATCAACTGTAGTATATTTGACACTAGAGCACCAGGTACCCTGTGTCTGTTGTCTGGATTGTTCCCTACCTTAACCCTTCCTCCCTCTCTATCTATTCCTAGTCTAAAGACATGAATAGTTTTCACATATTTAGATGTATCTTTTTAAACATAGACTATTTACATCGTCCCTCTAAGAAATTCATATGAAGGGATTTACATGCTTCAGTGCTCTGGTTGTATGGTTTCAGTAACTCGTTACTGGTGACTGGTTTCAGTATCAGCTCACACGACCAATTTGTTTAGTCCACCATTGAGTAAAATTAAAGAATTAACATTAACAACGGCACAAAACATCTTGCTTTAAACCCTACAAACATATCCTACATAACCAGTTTCCATAAACTCTTTCCATAAACAGTTTCTTAATAAACTCACTGTGTTAAATTTGGGGCAACGAAATCTGTAAACAGCCTCTTCTCGGATGCCGTCAGCCTGAAGTTACTTTCATTTTTGTTTCTATTCATCACATGATCAACCGGTCAATATCGCCCTCTAGTGGTAACACATTTTAAAAATGTGTGGATATATGAAGTTGCACTTCACCCTTCCCAGAATGACCACACAGTTTCAGATGATTGTTGTTGTGGTTTTGTCAATGTTGTCATTATTGGTTTTGATTAGGGACCCAGGACCCACTGCACCAGCGTAGGGTCTGACAACGGGTCCAAGGATTTTTATCCTGATACCTAATAGCAGTCATGGTGCCGTTGTCTAGCCTGTAGAGGTCTGTGTGTCCTTCCAGGGATATGCCTCCCCAGACCATTACTGACCCACCACCAAACCAGTCATGCTGAATGATGTTGCAGGCGGCATAACATTCTCCACGGCGTCTCCAGAGCCTTTCACATCCATTACATGTGCTTAGGTAAAACCTGCTCTCATCTGTGAAAAGCACAAGGCGCCTGTGGTGGATCTGCCAATTCTGGTGTTCTGTGGCAAATGCCAATCGAGCTCTACGGTGCTGGCCAGTGAGCACAGGGCCCACTACAGGACGCCAGGCCCTCAGGCCGCCCTCATGAGGCCAGTTTCTGATTGTTTGGTCAGACACATTCACAGCAGTGGAGCTCTGGCAGTGCTCATCTTGTTCCTTCTTGCACAAAGGAGCAGATACCGGTCCTGCTGAGGGGTTAAGGACCTTCGACAGCCTTGTCCAGCTCTCCTAGAGTAACTGTCTTTTCTGGAATCTCAACCGTACTCTTAAGACTATGCTGGGGGACACAGCAAACCTTGTGGCAATGGCACATATTGATGTACCATCCTTCAGTAGTCGGACTACCTGTGCAACTCCCGTAGGGTCCAGGTACCGCAGCATGGTACTAATAGTGACGCTGACCCAAGTCAACTGCAGAACTACTGAAGAATCAGTGGGAAAAGATGAGGGGGGGCCAAATGTCAATGACCCCATCCTTTTAAACCATTCCTATTTTGTGGGGTGTCTCATTCTTGCTCCTCTACTGCACCTGTTGTTAATTTTCATATATATATATATATATATATACACTGCTCAAAAAATGAAGGGAACACTTTTTCAGAGTATAGCGTCAACTCAGTTCAACTTCAGGGATATATACACACATATATACATATATATACACATATATTGAAAATACTGGTTATTTGCTGGCTATATTTCTTACCTGGCATTTATTTACACAAGAAACCCTACCGTCAAGTTTCCTTTCTTTGTTTATGCTAAGCTCAGGAAGAACAGCATTAATTTGCAGCTGATGGCCAAGCAAGCTAAACATATCTTATGGTTAGTTAGCTCCATTAGCATTTCATTTTCAATTTTGCATTTGTATTTAAAGCATACAGGTTATGCACCGTACTTTTGTCAACATAGCTCTGAGAAGCACTACACTTTACATTATGAGGTTTAACACATTTTGCTATGCTTGATTCAGAGCCATTTCTAACATGAGAACAAAGAAGTTTGACCAGAGGCCCTGTGGCTGTCCACTCAGAACCGGAAGGTAAGATAACTGCCTAATGTAAATTCCGTTTTAAAAGACAACTATGTGAAACGGAAGTTTAGTTATAATGACATTTTATAGTTAATTTAAAGACCTGTCCAAATTCATTATAACTTACTTTTCTTCAGGAGCTCACAATCTTAGTATAAACGGGAAGAAACACCCAGGCATGTGTATAGTGTTCTTAGATGATAAACTGACTCTCTCTCTCTCTCTCTCTCTCTCTCTCTCTCTCTCTGTATAGGGACTGCTCTTACAGCAGTTGCAGCACCAACCTTTGATAAAGTCCATAAAGACACCAAACAGCCCAATAAGAAAACTTAAAAGAAGAGAATCACACACAATTGAATTCATTGACTAGTTTATTGCATCGCAATACAGAATTATAAAAATAATGGCACTGCCAGGACCCTAAAAACACCCAAATACATACAGCATATTATCCAACCATATAAAACAGTGACATAGGCTGAATAGATCAAAAAGAAAAAGACAGGGACAATCTTATACTTCCAAAAAAAAAAGAAAAACCAAAAAGCCCAACAACATTAACCATAAATACAACATTAAAACAGAGTCAAACCTACCATAAACCATGAGGAAGAAATTCATACAGTCGCTTCTCACACCTGCACCACACTGCTTAAAACAGCACACCACCCACCACCTACATAGCCAGTCAATCGCCACAGCATTACAGAAATCCATTCACCACAACTGTCCAAATACTACACCTACCGCTGTATCGTGTTAACCTTCAAGGTGCGCTCTCAGCTTTCCTTAATAGTAGTCAAATTCCGGTTCGTAGCACAATCTCTCCAAACTACAAACCCCAGTTTAAAATACAATAATAAGAGTCATTTCCCATTCACATCCTGGGTTCCTGCACGCTGCCATATGTGTACTTCCTCCTCAGGCGGCAAATTACAGTATGTAACACAGTAGCATAGCTACCATAATTACCGTACATTGGGAGCCCATTACAATTGTGTTAAACCGTGATGTTTAATGAAACTTAGTAGATTATAGGTGACTTAAATACTTAGGCTCACAGAAATTCTTACAGATATCCTAGTGAAACAGCCAAATCTAGTTTAAATAGTTTGAGATGAACATATGCAGGCAAATCATAAGGATCAGAAATCAAGTCTAAACCCTCTTAGACTAAATCACAGGGAAACAAGTCAGCCATGTGGAATAAACTAGTGCAGTCAATCAAATGCAATACATTTAAAAACTGAACAGCTCTCCTGGGAATTTTCCTTACTTCATGGAACTTTTCCCATTTTTTCTTTTCCTAATTCGTCCTCATTTGTCATCCAGAATAAATCTTTTAAGACCCTCCATTAACAACAATCATAAATAGATCAATCTAGGTCAATATAAAAACCCCAACTGGTCATCATATGTATTCTTTCTACTAAAAAGAATCTCATGAGATTCTACAAACCGGATTCCAAAAAAGTTGGGACACTAAACAAATTGTGAATTAAAACTGAATGCAATGATGTGGAGGTGCCAACATCTAATATTTTATTCAGAACAGAACACAAATCACAGATCAAAAGTTTAAACTGAAAGAATGTATCATTTTAAGGGAAAAATATGTTGTTTCAAAATTTCATGGCGTCAACAAATCCCAAAAAAGTTGGGACAAGGCCATTTTTACCACTGTGTGGCATCCCCCCTTCTTCTTACAACACTCAACAGACGTCTGGAGACAGAGGAGACCAGTTTCTCAAGTTTAGAAATAGTAATGCTCTCCCATTCATGTCTAATACAGGCCTCTAGCTGTTCAATCGTCTTGGGCCTTCTTTGTTGCACCTTCCTTTTTATGATGCGCCAAATGTTCTCTATAGGTGAAAGATCTGGACTGCAGGCTGGCCATTTCAGTACCCGGATCCTTCTCCTATGTAGCCATGATGTTGTGATTGCTGCAGAATGTGGTCTGGCATTATCTTGTTGAAAAATGCAGGGTCTTCCCTGAAAGAGATGACGTCTAGATGGGAGCATATGTTGTTTCTTAGAACCTGAACATAGTTTTTCTGCATTAATGGTGCCTGCTTCCAGACATGCAAGCTGCCCATGCCACAAGCACTCATGCTACCCCCATACCATCAGTGATGCAGGCTTCTGAACGGAGCGTTGATAACAACTTTGGGTTTATCCTTGTTCTCTCTGGTCCGGATGACATGGAGTGTTCCCAGTGTTCCATAAAGAACTTCAAATCGTGACTCATCTGACCACAGAACAGTCTTCCATTTTGCCACACTTTATTTTAAAAGACCCCTGGCCCAGTGCAAACGTCTGAGCTTGTGGAGCTTGCTTAGAAATGGCTTCCTTTTTGCACTGATAGTTTCAGCTGGCAACGGCGGATGGCATGGTGGATTGTGTTCACTGACAATGCTTTCTGGAAGTATTCCTGAGCCCATTCTGTTATTTCCTTGACAGTGGCATTCCTGTTTGAGGTGCAGTGACGTTTTCCAAGGGCCCGACCGATCACAAGCATCCAGTAGAGTTTTACGGCCTTGACCCTTACGCACAGCGATTGTTCCAGATTCTCTGAATCTTTTGATGATGTTATGCACGGTTGATGATGATAACTTAAAAGTCTTTGCTATTTTATGCTGGGTAACACCATTCTGGTATTGCTGCACTATCATTCTGTGCAACAATGGTGGAATTGGTGATCCTCTTACCATCTTGGCTTCAGAGAGACACTGACACTCTGAGAAGCCCTTTTAATACCCAGTCATGTTGTCAATTGACCTAATTAGTGTTAATTGGTCTTCCAGCTGTTCGTTATATGCTCAATTTCCTTTTTCCATCCACTTATTGCTACTTGTCCCAACTTTTTTGGGATTTGTTGACGCCATGAAATTTTGAAACAACATATTTTTCCCTTAAAATGATACATTCTCTCAGTTTAAACTTTTGATCTGTGATTTGTGAATAAAATATTAGATGTTGGCATCTCCACATCATTGCATTCAGTTTTTATTCACAATTTGTTTAGTGTCCCAAGTATTTTGGAATCCGGTTTGTAATGTCCTGCACCTAACTAAGCTGACAGTCTTTATTACCAATAACGATAACTGAGTGACACCAGTGAAAGTAACTCAAACTTCAGAACTTTAATGGTAATTTCAAAAGTTGTACAATACAATATTGCACATTAATTTTAAGTCATTATGTTACTCTGAATCTATTCTTCTCAAGGACGGTTTGTGTAATCCATGCCTCAATACAACTTTTAAGGAGAACAGAAACAACTTTGAACAGAAAACCTCAGAAAACAGGTTATAGGATGCACGAACATAGGGAAGCATTGCTAATGACCTGGGTGTACATCATGTCTACACATGTCTCTATTCTTCCTGGGAGTGGGCATCCTGTTCACCAAGATCACTTCCAAAGATCCATAATGTGAAGATATCAGTCATCTGCCAACTAAGGAAAAAATCCCGGTCTACAGGAATATATATATATATATATATATATATATATATATATATATATATATAAATATAAAATAAAATATATATATATATATATATATATATATATATATATATATATATATCTATAATATATATATATATTATAACCACAAATAAACTAAATCATTTCACACTATTCACCTAGAGATTCAAAGATTATCCAATGAGGAAAAAACATGTTAATACTACCACATTACTGCTACAGAAAAACAGTCATTAGGTGGAGCAACACATTGTCAATTTAAACATATACGCCGCTATTCTATTTTACAGATACGTACTGAGGAATCAGAATTCCATACTCCAACCCCAAATCCTGCATATAGTGTTTCAGTAAAAGTGGTATTGAAAGTGTGTATGTGTGCCAGTGTGTCAGAGGAGACTCTGTAGAAGGACAGAGTGCCGGCTGGATAGTCCACATACACTCCTACTCTATTAGTAAGACGTGAACGGACGTCAGTACTAGTCCTATTGTGACATACAGAGTATCTGTTATTAGAGCAGTTCAGCTTCCAGGAGTTTTCATTAAATCCAAACAAACAGTCGTCACTGTCTCCTTTCCTGCTGATTGATTTATATGTCAGAGCTATATCAGCTCCCCCATTCCATTCAGCCTCCCAGTAACAGCGTCCAGTCAGACTCTCTCTACAGAGTACCTGCTCATAGTGTTCAAATCTCTCTGGATGATCAGGATACGACTGTGTTTGTGTCATACACACAATCTTTTTTCCCCCCTTCTGCAAAGAGAGTAGTGCATGTGCTGTGTTGGGGTCCAATGTGAGCTCACAGAAATCTGCACATAAGAAGAGAGATTAGAAAAGATACAATCAACACACAAAAAATTAGAGAAAAAACATCAACAACCAAGAAGAGATTAGATGAGAAACATCAGCACACAAGAGGAGCTCAGAGGAGAAACATCAGTACATAAAAGGGTGATTAAAGAAGAAGACATCAAAGGAGAAAACACTGCACTCACATTTGTGTGTATGTGTGTGTATGTGTGGGGATACTAACATTTCCTTAATCCTGGTTTGAACCTGATTGTCCCTCCATGTTCGACTCTAAAGAAGGTACCAAACACAAACAGTACAGAAAAATGTTTTCCTGAATGTCAAATGATTGTTATGTTAAAAGGCTGTTTTATCTTTACTTAAGGTGGACCCACATGCAATTTCAATTTTCATTGTGCCTAAACATAGTAAACTGTCAGCGACAGCTGCTTTGGTCGAGCACTGGTGATGACAGTTTATCCAACCTTTGGTCATATGACATTATCTAATCTTTCCTAGGTGTTTCTCTATAAAGGTACTCCCGATACCTAATAGCAGTCAGGCTGCCTGTGCTGGGAGACACAGCAAACCTTCTGGCAATGGTATGTATTGATGTGCAATATACCTGTAGAACCTCTTTATGGTCCAGGTACCACACCCCATGGTAGTAGTAGTGAAGCTGACCCAAGTGCCAATTGCAAAACTAGTAAAGAATCAGTAAGATAAGGGGGGGACAAATTGACCTCCACCTTTTAATCAATATCCAATAAATTAACTGACTGAATAGTGTTCCTAAATTTTTTTAGCAGTTACATACAGTATGTATGTGTTCCTTAAATGATATATACATATATATATATATATATATATATATATATATATATATATATATATATATATATATATATATATGTATATATATATATATATATGTATATATATATAGATATAGATAGACCTGACCACACTTCTTGTCTTCTTGTTTTTATAATTCAAGACAAAACAAAAACATTAGCAATGATGAAACTACTAACATAATGTAGGTTACAGTTATCTTCTTATTGCAAAGAGCAAAGCTTTTATATACAAGTATGCTAGTAGTTGGTTGGTGTAGCTCAGCAGATAACACCACTACCCACCAAGGAGTCAACACCACATGTGGGAGAATGGGGTTCGAATCACGGTCTGGGTGTCTATGCTGTGCTACACCAATAAGAGTCCTTGGGCAAGACTCCTAACACTACACTGTCCTACCTGTAATGTGATTAACCTTGTAAGTCACTCTGGATAAGAGCATCAGCTAAATGCCATAAATGTAGTAAGCTAGCGAGACTGTTTAGAAAAAAAAGAGAATATGATGACACTCTTTAGTTGATCAATAATTCCAACACGCATACAGCTCAGAACACAGTAATCATAAAAACAGTCATGGATTTTATGGGCAAATACCATGATACAACCTGAACAATGACTCAGCAAGTAATGAAAGTAACCTTAGCTAGATTGTGAGTGAGCAAAGGTCACTACATTTACTGATACAATGATAACCTGTTGATATCACAAACACTAGCAACCCAAGCGTCTAACAGAAACAGAGTGACCTCCAGATCCCTTTTCACATTCTACACATTCCTATTCCTATTCACATTCCTATCACATTCAACTGTCATAAAATTGACATTGGAAGCCTTAACAAGAACTAAAAGCTAGTGAATAGGAAGCCAACTTTAACCTCATCAGCTTTCGATGGTCTCTCCACCATTAAAATGCCTTAATGATATTACCATGACTCTTTGCTCTTGCCTTCTTTTTTCTCTTCTAAGAAAGTTCTTCAGACCTTTTCCTCTCTGGCACAGAATGTATAGCTAGCAGGCCAAAAGTAAATATTCTCAGAATTTCTCAGAATGACTTTCAGGATATTTTGTTTGTGGAAAAAAAAAAGAAATTCTCAATTCTTTTCCCTAAGTGTGAAATACAATTGGCAGAGCTTTTCCGCTAATCCGCTTTTTCCTGATTAGGATTATGTTCAAAGAGTGGGAGATAGTGGGCCATCATTATCGATCCCTGAAAGCATGACCAATGTAAAATGGTGTAACAGCTGTCTGTACATTTGGTAAACGAGAATATGAAACTAACCTCAATCTACAAACTGAGGATGCACTTGAGAAGGGAGGTTAACACCTTAATTACTAAACATTTTGTTTAACTGAGCTTTCTTGTGATTACATGCATGTGTTTAAATATTAGCTCACAGTAAATGGCCCAAAGTGCTGTTTGCTGTCTTTCCTGATTACTCTCCTGATTACCCACACCAGCATCCTCCATACCTGAGAGTGTCGAGTGAGCATTGTGGATCCTCCAGTTTAACAGAGAGCAGCTTCACTCCTGACTCCCCTGGGTGATTGTAGGTCAGATCAAGTTCTTTTAGATGTGAAGGGTTTGAACTCAGAGCTGAAGCCAGAGAAGAACAACCTTTCTCTGTGATCATACAACCAGATAATCTGCAGAGAGAGATGCAGATATAAATTACATGGTAACACTTCATTTCATAGTACTTACAAATATTTTTTGACACATGTACAAGGTATGAACATGAGTATAAACAAGAGTCCTAAGGGTGAAGAGCAAGCAGTAAATAAACTCAACATAAGAAAAACCCAAAAGGAAGTTTCAGATTGCATTGATTAAGTGTCTATGGACCCAAGAAGGGATGACCTAGTGAGCTCAATGACTTCAGGCCAGTCGCTCTAACTCAAAAACCTGGTGGAGGACTTTGTGGCATGGTGCCATAGGAACAACCTTATACTGAACGCTTCCAAGACCAACAAATGGTGGTGAACTTTCACAGAGCCAGACCACTCACACAGCTATTTTGGGGTGGAAGCAGAGATGGTCTTGGACCATGCACCTGGATGATAGGTTGGTGATATGTTAGACTGGTCAGCCAACACAGGCATACTATACAGAAACATCCTGAAGATGTTCTATCAGACTCTGGTAACACAGCATGTTCTAGCTGTCTATGCGACTATGCTAAAGGTGTGATGGATACGGAATTGTGTAAAGAGGTGATGACAACGTGTGGATACTGGACACACGCTCGGTCAGTTTCGACTGGCGAGGAGCAGGGTGCAGTTGTGGGTAGACTTAGAAGGGGACTTCGTGGTGAAGGTGAGAAGCAGACATGTGCAGGGACAATGCAATACAAACATGCTGTGTTGTTATGGCGAGGATGATGGACACCGCACTACACACATTGCATCATGGACTAAAGGAGCAAGGTTCAGTGGTCAGGCTTGGCTGGGACCAGGAAGATGCTAGCTCCACGGACAGACTCAGGAAATCCTTTGTCCCGAGAGCCATCAGGCTCCATAACTCTTCCCAGGGGGGGCCAGAAGAGGGAAGAGGACAGATGATGGCTGAATCTAACATTAATTTGCACTATTTTATTTGCACTACTACACTTTACTGTATATCCTGTACATCTAAACTCCTGGTCACTCCAGACACTCCACTTTACCTAAATACCAATATATGATATCTGCTGATATCTGTGCCTCTTGCACCTTTATTATTGCATGGACGTTTTTTTCACATTTTTCTATTTTTTTTTCTACAGTTATGTTTGTATTTTTGTGGATAGACTCTGTTGTACATACTTACACCCTCATTATAATAAGTGAGATATTTTTATCTTTAATGTACTAGACTATTTATAGTTTAATAGTTCATAATTTCGCTGAGCTAGTACCTACCTCTCTGAGTTCATTTGGAACAACCCTCTTTGTCTTGTCTTCCCTTTGTTGTACTGTGCTGTACTATATATCTATGGAGAACAAACTGTTTAGCTAATCCCTCTCCAAATTAAATCATTTTTGAATGTAGCACCTTATGCACATTAGACACATGCCTAACCCTAGAGTGGTAAACTACAAAATATCCAGCAACATGATGGATATATACAAACAAACACAAGTCATGAAGAAGTATAAAGATTATTAGATTTTAAGGTCAGGACAAGGTTAGGGGGAGGCTATGAGATAGATAGATAGATAGATAGATAGATAGATAGATAGATAGATAGATAGATAGATAGATAGATAGATAGATAGATGATAGATACTTTATTGATCCCAGAGGGAAATTCAAGGCATCCAGTAGCAGATATACAAACTATACAGAAGTAACAACAGAAGCAAGATAGATTGTACAAATAGAGACAGAGATACAATATAAAGTATGAAAGTATAAAAATAGAGTCCTTAGTGTCTGGGTAAGGTATAAAGTATAAATGGAGGTAGTGGTAAACAATTTGCTAAGCAAATTAAGAAGATGGCTGTTGTCCAGCCATAGCAGACAGTGCAAATACGCAGTAATATAAATAATTTATCAGTGCAAAATGTGTAAACAGTACAGAATGAGTAGAATAATACAATATAAATAGAAATAAAATAGAAATGAGGCATTTAGGAGGGAGTGTGTGTGCAGAGATGGGGGTGTGTCCCCAGAGGAGGGGAGTGTGTGCAGAGATGGGGGGTGTGTCTATTGGAGTGACCGGAAGGAAAGAGTGTCCAGAGTTTTTTTCATTTGCTGTGCTGAGAGGAGTTGAACAGTCTTATGGCCTGGAGGGACAAAGACTCTTTCCTGAGTCTGTCTGTGGAGCAGGAACTGGGACAGCAGCCTACCACTGAAATGAGCTCCTCTGCCTGATGATGCGTGCCTGTGCAGAGGATGGTGAACATTGTCCATATGATGTGCAGCAGCTTTGCTGAGGGCTCTCCTCTCTGCCAGTGGTGTGTAAAGGACTCCAGCTCCAGTCCCAGCACAGAACGCAGCTTTCCTCACCAGCACCCTGTCCGAGTCGTCCAGCATCCCTCTTGCTGATACTGCCCTCCCCACAACACACCACAGCATAAAAGAGGACGCCTGGCTACCACAGACTGGTAGTTAAACATCAGCAGGAGTTTTTTCTGGCAGATCCTGAAGGACCCCAGCCCTCCTGAGGAAGTACAGTCTGCTCTGTGCTTTCTTGTAGAGTACCATGGTCAGTGTGTTTACTGACCAGTCCCAGCCCAGCCTCTCGTCCAGGTGGCACAACCAAGGTATCTGTAGGACCTGAACCACCTCCACATCAACCCCCTTGATGGAGATTGGCCTGCTGAGAGAGGGCCTGGCCCTCCTGAAGTCTATACACATCTCCTTGGTTTTTGGTGATGTTCAGCTTCAGATGGTTGGTAGTGCACCACTCCACAAAGTCCTCTCAACCAGGCTTCTGTACTCCCTCTTCCTGGCCATTTACGCACACACCCCACGATTGCAGTGTCATCAGAGAACTTCTGCATGTGGCATAACTCCGAGTTGTATTTGAAGTCCGATGTGTACAGGGGTGAACAGGACTGGAGAGAGAACAGTCCCTCTGTGGTGCTCCTGTGCTGCTGATCCACCGTATCAGAAGTGGGGCAGTTCCCTGATCCTGACATGTTGTGGTCCTGTCCCAGTGAGGTAGTCAGTGATCCAGGTGACCAGGTGCATGTCCACCTCCATCTTCATCAGCTTGGTCTTCTCTCAGTAGTAGGGGTTGAATGGTGGTTTTGAAGGCACTAGAGAAGTCAAAGAACATGACCCTCACAGCACAACCCCCCCTTGTCCAGATGAGAGTGAGCTCTGTGTAGCAGATATGAGAGGATGGCATCTTCCACTCCCACACCTTCTCTCCCGGTAAACGCGAACTGCAGTGCGGTCCTCAGCATGGTGGGACCTGAGGTCTGAGGTGGTTTCAGCAGCAGTCGCTCCATGGTCTTCATCAGCATGAGCACGTCAAAGCAACCGCGGCCTGTAGTCATTCAGCTCCTTCGGGTGTGCCCTTCTTGGGGACTGAGGACATGAGGCAGGTTGTCTTCCACGTGGCAAGGAACCCTCCCCGAGACGTAGACTCAGGTTTAAAGACTTAATGCTGGAGGGGGGCTCCCCCCAGTTGGGCAGCACATTTGCCTTAAAGCATTCTGGGGCACACTTTGTCTGGGCCCGGCCGCCTTCCTGGGGGTGTGAGTCTCCTCAGCTGTTCTCCTGACTATTGGGTCCTGCCAGGGAAGGTTTGGGGGACTGTGGGAACTGTGGGAGTTTGCTTTGTCCTTTCCTGCTGATGGTGCGTGCTTTGGTGTGATGCCGGTGCATGATGACTGAGATGGTGGAGGTGAGGGTGATGGTGGAGGTGAGAGCAGTGATGGTGGTGTAAGACAGCGGAGGTGGTGAATGCTGCAGACGGGTCGGGAGGAGGGGGCCAGCAGGAGCAGGACAGTCAAACCTGTTTGTAGAAGTTGCCTTAAACTGGTTTAATGCTCTGTCCACACCCCCCATCTACTGAGACTGGCCTCTGTTGTTTGTTCATTGCAGCCTGTGATGGTTTTCATTTGCTCCCCAGACCTCCTTCATGTTGTTGTCATAATGCCAGCTTCTTTTCCACCGTTTTTCTCCTGTAGGACTCCTTGGCCTCTTTAAGTCGGATCTTGAGTTCGCCCCTGTACACGCTTCAGCTCTGTCCAGTTTCCATCTCTGAACGCCCCTCTTCTTTTGGTTGAGGATGTCCGCTTGATGTTCACTGGTAATCCCAGGGCTTGTTGTTTTGGGAAGAGGCAGCGTACAGTCTTTGTGGGAACAGCAACATCCCATACAAAAATTCCAGGTAGTCCGTAAACACAGTGCGTCACCTCCTCAATGTCCTCTCCGTGCAGGGGTGCAGTCCAGCAACGCTCTCCCAATCAGTGGTATTCATAGCTAGTCCTTAGAGAGGCTTCTTCTGCTTTTCAGGAGACCAAAACCCTGAATGAGCGTGTGGTATCATAGGTGGGCTGCCTCTTCAGTACCACTTGAATGTGGTTTATACTGGTGCTGCCTAAAGTAAGCAGTGGTTTAACCAGCAGAAACCAGGGTTGTGGTCTGATTTCCCAGCCAGCGGTTGGTAGCGGGGTAGCCCTGTATGCATCCCTCACGTTAGCATAAACAGCAGGTCGATGGTCCTGTTTTTTCCTGGTGGAGACAGTCCACAAACTTCAGGAAAAAGGCACAGGGTGGCTAGGGCAGGGTAGAGTCCAATGTAACGAATTTATTAAAGTCACCATAGAAAATCACATAGAAGGCGTCAGGTGTTGTGTCTGTTAGCGCTGCGACGGTGGAGTGAATGACGTCACACGCCGCCTAGGCACTTCCGGCCCGAGAGGCGGAATGTAAACACTTAAGACAACAATGGCGTGAGGTGAGAGCTCCCGCGGCATGTAATATGGACGGAGGGCTCACCGCTAAACAGTTCAATGTCCCGACAGCAGATCACCTCGCTTCACATTTTACATGTCCCGGGTTGCACCACCTCTGGTGTTAATAAAAAGTGCGAGAGCCCCCGCCACCTTTTGCGCTTCCGTCGCCCTTAGGCAGCGTCAGGTCCCTGTGTCTCCGCCCTCTCACTTGTCTAGAGAATCCAGGTAGCCTCCACGTTAGCATCCGTAGTGTCGGTGGTGAGCCAAAGTCTCGGTGAAACAAAAACAGACTGCACCTCCCTGTAGAGCCTCTGATTCTTCACCAGACATGCAGCAGCTCATCGGTTTTTGTTGGTCAAGCGAGTTGACATTCCCCATAACCCACCGTGACCGGAACCGAGGGTTTGTATCTCGCATCCCCGCTTTCTCCGTCTGTCCTAGCCTTTATGCTTATGTGCTTAGCTCCAGCCCTGCAGCCTCGATACTTCCGCTGAAGTTCCGCCGGTATTGTTTGGACAATGATCCTTCGCCCCATGGGTCGGAGGGCCAGCAGTTGTTCGCGGGAATAAACACGATATTCTGCGCTGTCCCGCATATTAACGATAAAAATATCCTTAGGATATAGATAAGATACACATAAAAATATCCTTAGGATATAGATAAGATAAGATAAGATAACATGGTTAGAGTACATGTGTGTGTGTGTGCGCATGTATACATGAGTGTGAGAGAAAAAGAGACAGAGAGAGTTAGAGAGAGAGAGAGTTTATATGTGTAAGGCACCAGTCAGGTTTAAATTATGGTTTAGTTATCTTGTAAAAAATATATTAATCACTGAATATCAGTGCTTAAATTCTGCCATTCCAGAATGAACTCACAAAAAACTGACCTCAGTCTCTCCAATTTGCATTGTGAACTCTTCAGTCCCCCAGAGAGCAGCTGCACTCCTGAATCCTGGAGGTCATTGTTGCTAAGGTCCAGCTCCTTGAGGCAGGAGCTTTCCAGTTTTAAAAGAGATCCCATGTTTTCACATGTTTTTAACCCAATATTACACAAAGCTAGTCTGCAAAGGAAAGAATAAAAAAACAAAACAAATCTTGCAATATAGTAAAAAAAATGTTTAATGTAGTATTGTAATAAACATAGAAAAAATGTATATGTGCTTTTGAGAAACATCTCTTTCAGGCAAGGGGACAACATTCCTCTCCCAAAAACTCAAAAAATTGGGCTTCTCACATCTCTCACAGCTTTGTGAAATTTGTGTTGTAATACAATGTGTAAAGTAAAGCCTCCAGGTGCTTCAGGTCAAACCAAATTTTTTGACAGCCGAAAATGAAAGCAGCAGCAGCTCTATGCCAGTGCTCTGTACTGAGTCAATGAGTCAAGCTTGCCCATTTAGTGTTAAATTTAAAAAGACACAAAATAACATTTTACAAAAATGTTAATGTGTTTTATTTAAAGCTGATGGTAACATAATGGTTGACATCCTATACTGTATAAATATGCATTATTGTAGAGGTGGGCTCTGCCCCCTAGTGTGTATCCTCGCCAAATGAATTCTTAAGCTTTATTTAGATTAGCAGCCAAATTATTATTTAGGTATTAAAGATTATTTTATTCTGCTGTTCACAGGCGTACTTCACAAATTTGACGAAAACCTACTAAAACACATTTAAAAATGTTTTAAATATAATTTTAAAAATGTTATATTATTAGCTGACAAAATTGAAAATGCCATAGTTTGACAAAAGTACAATGTTGTTTTACTGATTTATGATCAACGATGTCCTGGTTTTTAGTGCACCAGTTTGATGTCATAATGTTATTATTTTCTAGCATGTTGAGCATACAAGCAACAGAGTTAACAATATAAACATGTTACAAGATGTGGATTGTAGGTCTGATCTAACATATTTAACAAGGTGACTGTATGTCAAAGTAAGTTGAGAGGGAGGGGTTGTAAATCCTAACCATTCCTAGCAATAATTTTTTGTGCAGATGCCACATTGTGACAGAGAAAATGGCTGAAATTCCAAGGGATTTTACACAGAAACATTAGTGTCAGAGAAAGGTTCACTCACTGACTTTGGGCTTTTTAATTTTGTAGACATTTTACATGCACTAAGAGCTACATACACTAAAAGAAGGGAAAACTGGAAAAGCATAACTGACCACTATTAAGGTTATAAGCCAGGTATATAACTAAGCTACCAGATTCCAATAATAATTAGAAACAGGGACTAATTTTGATGAATCTTTAAGTTTATCCCATAAAAAGAACGTATGTATTTATAATTCTTATCGTTACAATATATCAAAATGCATAGTATAAAAACTGTAAATGTTCAACTTTGTCCCTTTAATCCTACACACCACAAAAAAAGTGTTTAATTTAATTTAATTTTTGTTTATTTGTTTTTTTCCACTCCTTACACCATTCAACACATTATTAAATAGATGTGCTACAAACATTTGACTCTGGTAATTAAATACTGCATCACCATTGGCAAACTGCATAGTCCAACTTTCTAAACATGTTAGCTACAGAACACAGTAAGAACACAAGACAGCATATGCCCTGCCATTACATGTTTATGATTTATAATTGCTCAAATGCAAGGGGCAAATAATAAACTCAATATCTAACCATCATGTTACCCAAAATAATTATCCAGTACTTTGGAGTCAGTTATACACATTAATTACTATATAAAATATAGAAGATAATGTTGCTATTTATTTACAGCTTCATTTGTAAATTCCAAAATGAACTGAGTAAAAACTGACCTTAATGTCTCCAGTTTACAGTATGAACTCTTCAGTCCAGCGAACAGCAGCTCCACTCCCGAATCCTTCAGGTGATTATTACTGAGGTCCAGCTCTTTCAGGGAGCAGTTTGTTGACGTGAGTGCAGAACAGAGAGTTTCACAGTGGTTCATGGTAAGATTACAGTCAGCAAGTCTATAAAGTAACCACAAAATTATTAGAATGTGGTGTGGGAATGTTGGGGTGTAGGGATCACAGGACTGCACTAGTTTGTGTTGTGTGACTGTTCAGAGGCTAAGTTCCACTCAAAAAGATCAGACGGGGCACACACGTGATGTTTATACACAGAAACGCAAAAAGTTAAAGAAAAGAGTGGAAGCATAAAATAAACGGGTTGCAGCACAAATAAAAAGACTAAGAAAGGAACGGAGTATTTCCAAGCATGCAAGCAGTCCACACAGATATTCCTGGCTAGGCATCAGCCAGGTTGTGCCATCAGCCGCAAGGCCATTCAGACACCTTCCCCTCTTCTAAATGAATCCCCCCCCTAACACCCTAGCCCCGCCCCATTTGGTTAACCATTCCCCAGGGCTAGTGAGGGGATACACAAAATAAACAATAACCAACCAGCTTTAGGACAATAAACACAATACAAACAACACATAAGAAGCTTCCTTTTACCGTTAATCACACTCATTCATATTAATTTCTTCCTAACCCTTTTCTGTCTCTCCCCACAGGTTCTCAGGTCCCACCTGCCCCCTTCTACACACAGCCATGGGCTCTACCAGCCAGTATAAGGGAAGCTCTGGAAAGCTCCCCTGAGGATCAGGACAGAAAAAGGTAAGTATTTCTTCAATGTACATTTACAATAATTAAAGTTTCACTTCCGCCATTGTCCCCCTTTTTATGCCCCGGTGTCCTTTTACATGTGGGATCTTAATAAGACTTATGTGGGAAATATTGCTGTCATACACACATGTTTTTATCACAATATTACTTCAATAAACTGATAAAATTCAGAGAAAGACCTGAATGATAATTTTAAATACAATATTTTGGGCATTATACCGATTATTTACATGCATTACAGTAGATCCACCAATGGGCCTTCCACTGAAACAGAACAACACCAGCTCAAAGGACGATGAGAAATATTTAATTTAGTCAGATTTGAAAAACTCTCTATTTTAATGTGCTACCTAGGCTTAAAGTCCATCCCCAAGATTTTTTTCCTTTTGTTAGGTAGCCAGGGCCAATTAATAATTAATAACCTATTATAGTTACATTTTGTAAAAACAAAATAATTGTATTATACAAGAAAAAATCAGAAGGATGTCTTGTCAAAGACAAAAGGCATCATGCCCCAATACAGCGGGATTTTTTGTCCTGTGAAAACAAAATGCATTCCAGTACCTTTCCCTTAATCGTGTGTAGGTATCATCATTTTGTATATGCTAAATGGATAGATATCCTAATGGTTTGGTACTAATGGAATTCAGATATGTCTTGGATAAAGGTGATCTGCAAAATACATTTTGTCAGCACATTTTTGTGCTTCAGCTTCTATTTTATAGAAATATACAGTCTCATGCTCATTTACAACACCATGTCTCTGTTCAGCTAGCCTTATCTCCTCCTTATCTATTTAACTAGCTATCCTTGTCAGCGCTTGTCTGGCCTTGGCCTCAAAACTATTCAGTACAGTAGAGACTTAGTCCCAGAAGTAAAAATTGATACTTCATGTCTTAACATACAGATTTATGTTATATAATGGCTATCACCCAAACACCCCTACCCCCAAATAAAGCTTTGAATATTCGCTTTGATTGTACATTATAAAAATAGGGTGATTTTCCATGTTACACTCTAAGAATAAATGCATCCACCATTCTACAAAAGTACAAAATAAAAACGGAATATAAAAATGTGCAAATCATTCAACCTGGAAAATGTGGTGTCAACGACTTTCAAAAAGAATATTCATTTTTACACATTTAATAAGCTTGCAGTATTTCTGGATCATGTTTAAGTGTTTTCTGTTTTGCATGGTAGAGTTTAAACAGGAGTTTCTTGACTGGCTGTGTTTTCCTCAAAAGGATCATATCTGTTTTAATGCAGTGCCACCCAAATTTGGTTTTGTGCCTTCTCCCTAGCATCCTGTCACGGTGCGGATAAGGGTGTGGCCCCAAGCACAGGGCGGGAACCCGTTTGCGCTGATGTAAAGGTTTAACTGGTAGCAAACAGGTTTATTGGATGTGGATGCACGTAAATAAACAGAATACCCTAGTACAGAAAGGGGATCTTTTCTTTTATTGGGTCTTCATGTGTCTTTCTCATAGTTTTCTCTCGTTCAGTTTGACCCACGTTTTCTTATTTATTTATTTATGCGTGCGTCTTCTCTTCCCTGCCCTTTTCTTTTCTTTTCGCTAATACCGTCACCATCTCTACAAAAGCAGTGACGACTGCTAGGTGGGGGCTTAAAAGGGCTGGGGCATCAGGTGTAGCTTGTTGGGTGATCAGCCAGAGCGTTCTGGGGGTTGGAGTTCCGGGCTGTAGTTATCTTGTGGTGCCGCTTCTGCCCTCTGCTCGCTGCAGATGGCACTGCCCGAATCCTTATACATACAAGAGATTTCTGCAGGTTGTCTAAATCAGTAATATTATGTACCGCAGATGATGAAAAGTTATTGGAGGTTTTATGTTGAGTTTTATGTCATGTTTTTAAATGTTGCACCATTCTTCCAAACTGTGGTGAATCACAGTCCCCAAATTTACTTCTTAAAGGTTCTCTGGGAGGATCACAACTAAGTAGTAGTGACATGTTAAACCAGTTTTTTTAGCATTACCCTGTCCCAACCTTTTCTATTAAATGTAGGGTATAAATGATTTTCACTGAATTGCCTTCTGTTTAATATACATTTTTGGTCTTATCTTTTTTGGAAAAGCAACATGTTTGGTAACTGACATCTCGCTGCACACTACCCATTGTATGGATTTGTTCAATTCCATCAGAAGCACACCTGCCCCCTCAGAGGGCACTGCATTTAAAGCAGGCATGATCCTGTACTGGAAATCACTGTATGTGCTCACTTCAAGAAATCATCTGTGAACAAATACAAAGAAGCAGCTATAGCTCAACATGATCCAGAAACACAACTGTCTTCTCTGGGTCAGATCTCATTTTAAATGGACTGGGGCAAAAGGAAAACTGTTCTGTGGTCAGCTGAATCAAAATTTAAAATTCTTTTTGGAAACCCTGGACGACGTGTCCTATGGACACATGAAGACAGAGACCATCCATCTTATCAGTGCACAGTTCAAAAGCCTGTATCTCTGATGGTATGGGGAGCTTACACATCTGGAAAGCACTTAAAAAGCTGTGCACTACAGAGAGGCTTTCGAGCAACATATGGGAAGGCCTTCAGCAAGACAGTGCTAAACCACATACTGCATCCAGCACAGCAGCATGGCTTCACTGCCTGTCTGCAGTCCAGACTTTTCACCAACAGAAAATACTTGACGCATCATGAAACAAAAAAATTGGCAAAGAAGACCCAGGACTGAGCAGCTAGCTTACATCAGACATGAATGGAACAACATTCCTCTCTCAAAATTCCAGCCATTTACTTAAAAAAAAACAGGGATGATACTCAATGGCTGGCATGGCCCTGTCCCACCTGCGTTGAGATGCGTTGCTGCCATAAAGATAAAACTTCATTATCTTAAATAGCTGCTAAACTGTGATATTTATAACTAAGTTATCCAACCATTAAAATTGCATACACTAATGTGCCTAATGTGGAAATGTATCCTTTTTAGCCATTAATATTGAAATATTAACAGGCAGACCAGTTAGAAAACACTTACAAAGCTTTCCTGCAGTTGCTCACAGCTGGGATCAGTCTCCTGTAACCCTTCTCTGATGTGTTGTATTTCTTTAGGTCCAACTCATCGAGCTCTTTCCCTGAGGTCAGAAGCATATAAGCTATTGCTGAGCAGTGTGCAGTAGAGAGTTTATTTTCAGAGTGCTTCTGTGATTGTAGATACTCCTGAATCTCTCTGGAGAGAGACTGGTCATTCATTTCAGTCAGACAGAGGAACAGGTTGATGGATCTCTCAGCAGGAAGATCCTTTGATTGTATCAGGTCTTTGATAAGCTTGACTGTTTCTCTGATGCTCTTTGAGCTTCTTGTTTGGTATATCAGTAGGCCTTGGAGGAGTTTTTGATTAGACCCAAGTGAGATACCCAGCAGGAACCGGAGGAACAGATCCAGGTGTCCATTCTCACTCTCTATGGCTTTATGCACTGCATTTGTCAGTATCTGTAGCAATGGAACATTCTTGGACCACTTTGTGTTCTGTGGCTTAAAAAACTCAAGTGCCTCCGTGTTCTTGCTTGCGTAGCAGTAAAATGTGTAGAATGCAGCCAGAAACTCCTGAAAGCTCAGATGAACAAAGCAGTACACCTTCCTCTGGTAAAGCACAGATTCCTCTTTAAAGATTTCAGTGCAGATCCCAGAGTACACTGAGGCCTCTGGGACATCAATGCCGCACTCTCTCAGGTCCTCTTCATAGAACATCACGTTGCCTTTCAACAACTGTCTATAAGCCAGTTCAGCCAACTTCAGAATCATCTCCCTGTTAGATTCTAGCATTTTTGATGGATCTCCATAATCTTTCTCCTCATACTTTTCATTCTTCATGTGTGTCTGAGTGAGCAGGAAATGTGAGTACATCTCAGTCAGAGTTCTAGGGATTTCTGTCGTTTTGCGCTGTTTCATGATTCTCTGTAGCACAGTGGCTGAGATCCAACAGAAGACTGGTATGTGACACATGATGTGGAGGCTCTTTGCTTTCCTTATATGTGAGATGATTTTTTTAGCTTGGTCTTCATCACTGATCCTCTTCCTGAAGTACTCCTCCTTCTGTGGGTCATCAAATCCCTGAATTTCTGTCACACGGCTGATGTACTGAGGAGGGATCTGATTGGCTGCTGCTGGTCGGGAGGTTATCCAGATGTGAGCAGAGGGAAGCAGCTCTCCTTTGATAAGGTTGGTGATCAGCATACCCACTGATGACGTCACGGTGGGGTCAGACACTTTTTCACACTCTGAAAAGTTCAGTGGAATTCTGTTTTCATCCAGTCCATCAAAAATGAACACAACTTTGCACACATCAAATGTCTTCGGGTCCAGATCTTTGATTACTGAATGGAAGTTACACAGAAGTCTATGAAGACTGAACTGGTCATCAAACAAGTTCAGCTCCCGGAATGGAAGCACAAACATGAGATCTACATCCTGGTTTTCCTTTCCTTCAGCCCAGTCCAGGATGAACTTCTGCACAGAGACTGTTTTTCCAATGCCAGCAATGCCTTTAGTCAGCACGGTTCTGATCTTTTGCACTTTTTGTCTTTCATCTGTTTTTCTTTTTTTAGGTCTGGCAGTTTTAGTCATCACAGCTTTGATATTTTCTTTTTCCGTTTCTTCTTTAGAACCTTTTGGAGGCTTGAAGATATGTACGCAGTCAATTGGAACATCATGTAATTGGTTATTGTAAGTGTTCTCCATCTGTAAAACTTCATGTTCTTCATTTACTCCCTCCCTCTCTCCTTCTATGATGTAGAGCTGTGTGTAGATCCTGTTCAGGAGGATTTTATTCTCCTCTGTTTTAATTCCCTCAAATAAGCTCTCACATTTGTTCTTCATGCTGGTTTTGTGTCTCTCTAAGACTCTTTGCAGAACATCATTAGTTGGATGGCAAAAAACCTTTTCCTCAGATCTCGTTCCACATTGGGCACATACAGTTTCTCCTGATGAAGATGACTTATCTAAATAGTTGTTGAGGCACTTTCTGCAGCACTTTCTGCAGCATTGATGTTTACAGTCTAAAGAAACTTGATCTGTCAGTTGCTGACACATTCCACATCTGAACTGACCTTGGAACAGAGCATCGCCCTCCCTCCTAAAAGAGACAAAATAAAAAGAAGGATGATTGTGGCAGAAATTCTTTTTAAACTAGGCTCAAACAAACTAAGCAGTGTTTCATTGATGCAAACACTGACACTAATGTTACCACAAATGGAATTCATAACACACAGTATGCTCGTTCTCTTATCTGGTGTTGTAAGTAGTAAAATAATATACCAATTCCTGAATACTGTATAAATGGTGCACTGTGTATATATACACAACTCTCAACTTGGGTCAACAACAGTTCTTTCAATACTGAAATTAGGAGGACCAAACATTGAGTCGTTGCTCCTCAAAGACATACAGCTGGGCCCTGGATATTCTGCTCTGGATTTCTGCAGTCTAGTAACATGACAATGAGACAATATGTTGTATGAAGAAGCTGTGCACTCTCATAATTATGACTGGCGACTTGATACATGTGCTAGCCGACAAAAGTCTTTTTGAGAATGTCACCTGCAGGCTAGATAAGCTCCTTATATTTGCCTGAATCACAAAGCAAGTGAGGCTTTCCCAAGCAAGAGAAACTTTTACTCTCTTTTTTTTTCCACCAGCCATGCTGTGAGTCAATTTTCAGAAAAAATGAGGTGCAAATACTGTGCAGCTTTTCCTGACTTACATACAAAGCATTCTCTTAATCAATATCTGCAGCACATGTTTTAGTACTCCCCATTTCATAATGATAGAGAAGCCTGTTTCTGCTCAGAAATCAGTAAGCTAACTTCGTCCTTCATCTCGCATGAGTAGTAAAGCTGCTTTAATTTTTACATAAATTATATCTTGTTTCATAAGCTTCTGGATTATGGATGCACAGTAATGTGTGTACTATGTGTTAACTATAATTATTTGTAATGAAGAAAAATGAATGCCTTTTATACTCATAGTATATTGGATTGTTTCTTTGGACTGCTGAAACTGTGGAGAGACAACGAACCCTTTACGAACTCATTTTCTTACATATTAAACATTTTAATTGCTGATTACTCCAACTCCACTTGACCAATGATGACCAGTTAGTTAGTTGCCTTTTTGTAATTACTTTCAAAAGATTAGGTTTCTAGCTGGTCTTTTGGTATGGTAAACAACATATTGTAATCCTTATATTCAAAATATTAAACATTTCATTATTTAGGCTAAATCACTGCTAAAATAATAATTTTAACAAAATTATAATTGTGGTCTTTGTTGTTATTTTTTATCACACATGCATACATGGGTCTCCCCCCCACCCCCCCCCCCACCCAAAAAAAATTCTGCATGAAGTAAAATTATGAAAATATGAATTAAATCAAGTTTTATTCACTAGTATTACAAGACAAATTGGAATTTGTATATAGAATTTATTGACACTGTAGGCCTCCACATGCTGGATGCCTTCCTTTAAATGATAAACTTTTTCTACACACATTCTGCATGCAGTGGCACTGTTCTTCAACTTCTCTTTATTCCAGTTACTATTTTGCAGTTATTGTGTTAAATTAAATCCAGAAAAAACACGATAATACACATGGAAATACTATAGTCTTTTTTACCTTGTATCTTTTAATTAAAAAAACTATCAGTTTGTGAAGTTATTCATCTAACAACAATAGTGATAAATTTGTAAATTAGATTAGATGTTTAATTTATTTTAATTGGATCACAAACAAATGAAACAAAACAACTTTTAATTTAACAATTGCTGGCCAAAGGACTAAAATTACAGCTATATGTTGGGTGTTACACAGAAGACATACAGGTTAGTATAAACATTACCCTTGCATGTTGAAGCAGCCTAAAATAAAAGTTTCATGGCTGTAATACTGTGGATGTGGCTTACCTTAGGTCAATTCCAGTTTTTTCAGTACTGAAACCAGGAGGATCAAACATGGAATTGCTGCTCTTCATTGACACACAGCTGAGTTCTGAAAGGTCTGCTTTTGATTTTTGTGGTCTGCTAACAAGATCAGAATTCAAAGGTATACACTGTCATACAGTATTTGTCCATTGTCAATACAACCATTCTGTTACACACATTTGAAAATAAAAATAATCACCAGAATGATAGAATGGAATGCTCTGAAGCAGCCAAACATGTGCCGAGTAGTAAAACTGAATTTTCTAGTGTGATGGAGTTCCATTCAATGACTGGCACAAGCTGAAGTGATCCGGAACTGACCATCTACCAACAGTAACTGACATTGTGTACAGTAATGCTCTTGTGATTGAATGCATTCAAACCATCACAGCAATGTTCCAACATAGTCTAAAGCCTTTCCCCAGGAGTTACTGCAGCAGAGGGTGAAGTCCTATGAATTTAAACTAAATAAATATTTAAGTACAAATTTCTCAACATCTTAACAACCTGTGCTAGGCTGTCATAAAATAATTAAACTTTTGGATATTAGCAGCAGGCTTTGTGAAAGTTATTATATTGTGGGTATAGCAGTTAATAATAGCTGCTGTAGGCATTTACAGAATTTATAACAAGTACTGTAGAACGTGCCGATGGTGCCTATAAACACCCTAACAAACACAAAAACAACACTATAAAAACATGTAGTTGATGCAAAGGTTTGGACACCTTAGTCAAACAACAAATTAAGCAGATTTTGAAAAGTAACAAACTGAAGAATCTTTATTTTTAAATGTTTATGCAAATGCGGACAGAGAAAGATGTTCTTAATATTTCACTCACTGTGGGTCAAGTTCCTCAGAGCTTCCTCCGTCACTGCTGAATTTGAACCTCTTTGTAGATACAGAGCTGGATTCTGGAGATGCTGCCCTCTTCGCCCCAAACCAGCTGAGCAAAGAGGGGGATTAATGCTGCGTTACAACTTTCTATAATTTATGAGTGACACCATATTTCTTCTTTTTTTCCCCCCCTATGCTAAGAGCTGGTGTAAAGTTACTCACTTTGAGAAAGACATTTCTCCTCCTCCACTGGACTTATGAGGGTCCATCATGAAGATTCTCCTCTTCATTCACACACAAGACACTGGAAATGTGTGTGTTTTCTTTTATGAAAACAAATTAATAATGGCATATTAGACTGTAACAAACTGAATGCAGGTTCAAACTGTATCTTAATAATAAACTAACATGGAAACACGTAAGTACTATCACACAGTTCTGCACGTCTGACTGCAGGAATATATTATGGCTCCTGTATAGTTCTATTAGGGAGGGAAGGGACATCTCTTCTCTAAATGGAGATTGCATGGATTTCTAAAGAGTAGGATAATTAATTAAGCTGTAATAAAGCCATTCAGAGTAGTTTTCCATTGATTGGTGGGTCGGAATTATTCACGGCGGTGACATAAAATGGTTATGAATACACTGCCTAACATGCGAGATAGTTTTAAGGAGGTTTTGGCTGAAATATTTTTTTTAATAAACTTATTTTTCAATCCAGTCATGATCCAGATCCAGATGATATGGATGCATATGTAATATGAAAAAGTTCTCAAAGAAAACCTTTCTTTTAATGTACCATTATCTGGCTAACTAGTTATTTTGGACAGTGAGTAAATGGCTACATTTGTATTGTAGACATTGTCACTGCCTAGTTGCTATCACTATTATTGTAATGAAGTATGAGCTGATTTTTCACTACAAACCGCTACACATTACATGAAACAACTAAAAGACTTTTTTACAAATCTTATAATGTAATATTTTGACATAATATGGAATATCTCTGTAAATGAAAAGAAAATGCTGACTGCTTGTGAAGTGCTCCGTAACTAAACACTAACGTCTCTGTGTAGTTTTCTTTGCCCCTCTGCTGGCCAAACAGAGGTACTGCATAATAAAAGCGGGAGGAGGAGGGGGGGGGGGTTGGTGCGAGCCAAAGTGCAGTATCAGTACAAAATACCAACACCGTTTACAAAAACAAGAACACACTTTCCATCCAATACCGGTTACAGGCTATACCTTAATGTCGCGATGTCTCAGTATCCTTCAAAAGAACATAACTGGGGTGTCTAATCTCAGCCCTTAAAGTTCCCGCTCAAATTCGCGTTATTGAGTAACGCCACTCGAAGGAACTATACGGTGCTGTTGCAGAGTTTTCACTGCAGCAAAGCAGAAACACTCATGATCAGCTGTTTAAAGACTGACCAGGAGATCAGACAAGTGGAAAGCCGTGAGCTCCTGCTCGTTTGGAATGAAGTCCCGCTCGTTGCGGATACGTTTGGACACCGTTGGCATATATACGCTTTAACATCTAAAGACAGCCTGCTGACTGTATTCAGTTACGGGCACTCAGGCCGTAAGTACCAGCACTATGCTTTAGTTATCTATTACTTAAGCGCTTGCGAGAGTGCTCCTTCTTTAAGGTCTTCTTCCGAAAACATTTTCTTTCTGAAATCCAGTCATCCACTCAGGCTCTGTGTGTGTCGGTGTCGGTTTAGTAGAGTGTCCTGCAGGAGAAAGCTCTGAAGATAAAACACGCCTTCTTCCTTTAGGCTGCACCGTGTTCTGCCTTCATGTTAGTTATGAAATTGCCTGTTTTATGACAAAACGCTCATATTTGTAATCATCGTCTCCGTCTGTAATGGCGTTAAAGTTACTTTCGGTTTTTCCCCTCGGTTTTCCCTGCTCCACCTCTGTCTCCGCCTTCCTCTTTTCTGGGTGCATTCCAATCCTCTTCGTAGTCCCCTGCAAAGTGGACTACTCGGTGCATTCAGACACATTAAGGGAGATTCCAAACCGCAGGGACAGAACATTTTCCATTGGATGGGAGCTGGAATGGTGAACAGGTCGTTACGAATAAAAACATTAATCCCTGCAGTTCGCTTCACCGACATCACCTTACTCGCCTAGAGAAGGCTGTGGAATGGAACGCAAGAGGGATTAAACATGGAGATTTTCAGTCTTCGCCCTCTAGAGAACGACCAATGCAATGTTAAAACAACCATACCCAAATAACAACACTGCTTCTTAAAAATCCAACATGCCAAAAACAAACACAACTATCTATTATTTGTTTATTCATGTTTATTTGACAAAATCTTTCAATCATGGGACCATATTTGCGTATAAGGACTGTGCTCTGCTGCATCTCTGTGTGAGAGGAAATGTATAAAAAAAGAAAGAATGTGATTGTAGGTAACCAGATAGCAGCATTTAAAGATCCTCTGCCCTCTGCTGACTCCTGCCACTGCTTGTTCACCCTAGGAGCACCCAGATTACTGTCCAACCATGAAAAAAAAATGACTATGCCTGATATAAAATGATTTACTTTAAAATATTGCTCATGCTGAAGAATATTTGCTAAGCTAATTTACTAAGCAAAACAAAATAGAAATAAAGGAACAGTAAGTCAATTGGACTGTAAGTAAGTAAACAAGTAAATTGGACTGGAGAACAAGCAATGAAATGAGGAATTTTGTCTAGTACTCGGCTTAGCCAACAAAGGACCACCCTGGAAAGCTGAGTAAAACACAGTGAACCACCAACTGTGCCCTTGGCAGGGTGACAGCAAGTTGTTATACTCTTCCTATCAGGTGACAGAAATCAGCAATATGTTGAAAAAGAAAACTAAAATAACTCGATTTAATTAATAGATGGGGTAGGGTAAGGTAATATACACAACTACGCCACCTAGGGGAATTTCACCCCTAGGAAATATAATAGGTACTACAGACCTGAAAAGAGCAAAAACACAGGTTCAAACATACGTGAGACTCCAGAGACGTACTTCCCACACTTACTTTATTAACAATTACTAAAAGACAATAAACACTTAGAATTCTTTTAATACTCCATGGAGTCAGATATAGCTCCATAAAAACCAACACAAAAGAAGGACAGAGCTGAGGGCTTACCAGGACGGAGGAGAACTAGGGGAATACCAGAGCCTTTTACACTACACACCACACGTGACCACAGCACACACCTCAATGACACCCAAAAGTGCTCTAACTACAGGGCTGGTGAGAGGGGTTCCACATCCAATTCCGTCCACCTCCGCTCTAGCCTAAAGCTCCTGCCCAAAAAGAAATAAAAGGACACAGTTAAAAATACACCAGGTAGTGTAAGGGGAGACCAATAGTTAGTTACTAAAACACACTTCAGTTTGCTTCACAAGTTGAATGTGAACTACTGGTCTAATACAAACCCTTCACACCACCCTGAAACCACTAAAACACACACACCGAAGAGGCAAATCCCCCCACCGTAACAGGGTGGCTCAACACCACTAGGGACAAATGAAACAAATTAATTACAACTGAATTCAAAACAAATTAAACTATGCTTGATTTGTAAACTAACTCAAAATAACCAAATGAAAGAAAATATCAAAATAATACTTAGACAAAACAAAACCAAACAGAGTGAAACAAAAAAGCAGAAAACAATGCAAAACAGTAAAACAAAACAAAACAGCAACATAAACAAAACAGCAGCACTCCAGGGAACTGGAGACAAGCCAACACCGCCTGGGCTAAAAACCCCACGTCCAGCCCGCAGTTTTCCCGCCGCAGTGAGTAACCAGGTAATGGCTCAACACAAGGGTGCAAGATGGCTGCTTCATGCAACGTGAACTGCGCTGACAAACGCGGGAAGAGACGGCAACGCTGGGCCAGCAATAGCACAATGTACCCAAGCTTATAAGAATTGAAGATTCACCACAGGCACAACGCTGTCCGGCCAAACACCGCCACGCTACCGCTGCTAGCGTGACGGTCTGATGCGACAGGTAGTGCACCTACAGGTGGCTTTCCCCTCCCTAGATATAGCAGCACGGGGGACCGCCCAGCAATTTAAAGTACCCACGCACAATTTCTCTGTGCGAGAACCACTTAGGGAGGGCAAATACAAAACCGCCCTGCTACATATACATATCCCAATAGTTTCTGATTTAATATAGTTATAATATATGTTATTAATAATATAACACACCATTCCACACACTGGCCTTTCCTCCATTCAGACATGATCACTACTTTTACCATCACCTTCCAGCTACAGTACATTATATAAGTTAGTTGGCACAGCAAAACAGTAAAACATATTATTTTTGTTATTGATTATTGTAGAGCATGCAAAATGAATTTAATTCAGTTTCAATTTAATTCAGCTTTATTGTCATTATACCAGTACAGGGTTGTACAGTATAACTAAACACAGTCCGGCTCCATCTCCAGTGCAGTTATATATATATATATATATATATATATATATATATATATATGTTATACCAACAAATGTCCTTTTAGTAATTTCCTCATTGACAAAATTATTCAACCCCTTAGTCACACACATCATTAGTACTTAGTACAACCCCCCTTGGCAGTAATAACATCCCTCAGACGTGAAACATAGCTTGACACAAGTTTCTTGCAGCGATCTAAAGGTATCCTAGCCCATTCCTCACGGGCAAAGGCCTCTAGTTCATTGACATTCTTGGGCTTGCGTGCTGCAACTGCCTTCTTCAAGTCCCACCAGAGATTTTCTATGGGATTTAAGTCAGGTGATTGTGATGGCCACTCCAGAATCTTCCAACCCTTCTTCTGCAACCAAGCCCTGGTAGAATTTGAGGTATGCTTGGGATCATTGTCTTATTGGAAGGTCCAACTTCTCCCAAGTTTCTGCTTTGTCACTGACTGCATGACATTTTCACCCAAGATCTCCTGGTATTTAACTGAATTCATGATACCTTGCACACAGTGTAGATTCACTGTACCGAAAGAAGCGAAACAGCCCCGGAACATGACTGACCCACCGCCATGCTTCACAGTAGGCAAGGTCGCTCCAGAGAACAGTGTCCCAAAACCTTTGTGGTTTGTGCACATGGTTTTTGGCATACTGGAGTCGACTCTTCTTGTGCTTTGGAGTCAGCAGAGGGGTGCGTCTGGAAGTTCTGGCACGGAGGCCTTCATCTCGCAGTGCGCGCCTTATCGTCTGGGCCGAAACCTGAGTGCCTCCCTCTGACAAGTCCTGTCGCAGTGCCTCAGCTGTCAACCGGGGATTTTTGTTCACCTTTCGTTTCAGGTAACGGACAGCAGTCATTGACAGCAACCTCTTTCTGCCACGCCCAGGTAGCATTTGCACTGTCCCTTTAGCTTTAAACTTGCGAATTATGCTTCCAATTGTGTCTCTTGGAATGTTTAATGTCTTTGCTATCTTTTTATATCCGCATCCTTGCTTATGAAGCAAAATGACCTCCTCTCTTGACTTCTTTGACCATTCCCTGGACTTCACCATGTTGCAAAGACACTATTAACTGTGAAGAAGTAGCTGAGTATCTCAGTCCTTTTAAATCTACCTAATTGCTGCTCATTTTGGCTCTGTTCACATCTGCAGGTGCTTTCAATGCCTGACTGAAGACACCTGATTGAGACCTCTGTTCCTGAGAGTGGTCATTTTTGAAGGGTTGAATAATTTTGTCACTGAAGAAATCACAAAAAGGATATTTGTTTATATACTACAAAGAATATTGTCGTAATTTAAGTTGCATTTGTTTATTATTAAAGTCCTTCTTTGACCTGATTGTGAGCAAGATAAAAAATAAACGTCAAACTTGCTAAAACACTTTACTGTAGTGGGGGTTGAATAATTTTTAACACAACTGTTTATATATATATATATATATATATATATATATATATATATATATATATAGATAGATAGATAGATAGATAAATAAATATTGATAAATAAATACACAGCTGGATGCTTAAGTATACAGGTTAAGTGTAGTGCAAACAGTCCTGTGAGGTAGATGAAATCCTTGTATCAATAATATATACAGCAGTGCATTAATATGTAGAGTTGGTGGGAGTCTGTAAAGCATGTACCAGGGGTGTGTAAACTTTTAACAACTGTTATATTGTTCAAAACATTGTCATATGTCATATTCACATAAACCAAGGGTCCTTAAATCCAGTCCTGGGGGTCCGGTGTCCAGCAGAGTTTCCTATAACATACTCTAATATTGGTGTGACGCTTGTATCGGTGGGTCGTGGACTTGCAGACACCCCTGCAGCAGACCCTAAAGCTTATAATACCGCTCTAGAGTCAGAACTGTTCACAGTGGTGGTAAATGGAACCAGATGTCCCCCTCTAAAAGCTCCCTCACAGAAAGTTCCTACATGAGGTGGTTCTGAATACGCAGCCTGATGTGTGAGACACTGTTTATGATAGTTCTGAGAAGATTTTGCTCTAAAACATCTCTTTTATTATTAACTGATTAATGGTGGAGGGATACATGCAGGGTGTAGTGAAGCAAAATAGTCCCGCAAAGCCCCCCCACGCTTCCGGGTTTCCCCGGCTCTGCTGCTCCTCCTGAATGCACTTGCCTTGCTGACTGTCTCCCCTGGTTCTGACCATTGCCTGTGTCTTGACTTTGATTTCACCTTCTCTTTTCACATATGTCTGTGTTTTGCTGCTCTGTTCTACTTCCCAATTGTTTAATGAAGCTTACTTGACTTTTAGCTCTGCATGTGTCGGTCCGATTTGTTTGTCTGTGACACTTTTATACCATCATCAACATTCCATACACACTCAGAAGACCCGTGTAGGTTCACTGGTGGTTAAGATAGTAAATAAATTGTCTATATGTGTGTTGTAGACATGGAGACCCCTGGTTCCCATCACCACCACTGTGAAGAACATCCTGCATGTTCCTCAACAAGGTCCACTTCCCCTTTAACAGCAGATCCTGACTGAACATATGACAGTGATTCACTGTAGCTGAAGACATCAGAGTGTGGAGCTCTGTACTGTGTGATGTGACATGCTGCCACATTCTAAACTCAGCTTCATCATCTATACAGGTGTAGCTAATCAGATGGGAGTTTTTCAACACTTTATTACATGTATATAACCATCATCGCCATCATCATCACCATCATCTTCATCTTCATCTCCAAACAAGAGAAATACAAAGTAAAATACAGAACATACAACCATAAACATTATACAGAGAGAAACAGAGAGGGAGGGAGAGAGAGGGAGAGTGAGAGAGAGGGAGAGAAAGACAGAGAGAGAGAGACAGAGAGAGAGAGAGAGAGAGAGAGAGAGAGAGACAGAGAGAGAGAGAGAGATCTTTAAATTGATTGTTTACATTTTTGTTATCTTACAGAATCAATATTATATATTATATTATATTAATATAGAGGGAGAGGGGGGAGAGAGAGAGAGCTCTATAAAGCTGAGGGTGTAATATTTAGAATTAGACTGCTCACACATCCAGCTGCAGTGTTAGCGACCGTCACACAATTACCTAGAGAAATATTTCACATTGTCAAATTAGAGAATCCAATTTTCTAAAAAACATATTTTAAAATATGATTTTAAATAAAACAAACAGGAGGTTATTTTATCTCACACACACTGAAGAGTTCAGACTTCTAAATGCAAACCCAGCGTGGAGTGGTTCAGTGAATGAGGTGTAGAAGGTGTGGAGGTGAGTCAGTGTGTGTAGATCAGAGGAGACTCTGTAGAAGGAAAGAGTGCCGGCCAGACCGTCCACATACACTCCTACTGTCTTACAGTCGGAGGGAGGAACAGAGACAGCAGTTCTGATATTATCGTGACGGACAGAGTAACTGTTATTAGAGCAGATCAGACTCCAGGACTTTACATTCCGTCCAAACCTGCAGTCAGTACTGCCACCTTTCTTGCTGATTGATTCATATGACACTGATATAAAAACCTCTCCGCTCCACTCAGCCTCCCAGTAACAGCGTCCAGTCAGACTCTCTCTACTCAGAACCTGCCACCAGTAAATAAATCTATTTGGATGATCAGGATACGACTGATCCTGTTCTACAAACTCCACCTTCCTGTTCCCGTCAGACAGAGAGAGTGATCTGTTCGCTGTGTTTGGATCCAGAGTGACCTCACAGGAATCTGCACACAAGGAGAGAGAGAGAGAGAGAGAGAGAGAGAGAGAGAGAGAGAGAGAGAGAGAGAGAGAGAGAGAGAGAGAGAGAGAGAGAGAGAGAGACTCTGTGTGTAAGTACACTCACAGTGGGCGACTGAAAACACCACTGCTGCTCCACATTAAACCCAAATAAACCAGATGTATTAATAAAGAGTTGAAAGGTAAAGTAATTGTGAGTGTGAAATGAAAGCGTGTAGAGATTACAGTTCATAAACAGAAATATCTTTAGTTCTGTTAGACTGTAATATTCACTGTGAGCTAATTAAAAGCACAAATCTAGCCACTGTAGGGGTCTCCAGCTCAAACACCAGCTGTCCCAGTGACATACAGTTCACATCCAGCTTAACACTGTTAGTTAAAAGTGGTTTTACATTAATTTGAATATTTCTGGTTTATTAGAACTGGTGATGCGTCAGTACCAGTATGAACTGGTGATGCGTCAGTACGAGTATGAGTACATGTTTTAGTACTGGCTGATTCCGAGTCCAGTATCATACTGAATTACTGAACTCAGTGACGCTAGTGTTAGTGTAAATGTTTAAATTAGACTTAAGGGTGGTATTAGTACACATACTCTCAGGTCCAGCCGAGTGAGGACCATGTCTACATAGACATTTCTACTGCAGTACTAGACTCACAGGCTGGTATACAGACTTTATTTCTACGCTAAAGCTCCTCATTACTAATATCGTTCAGGGTCTGATATAAATTTTTAATATTCTTATGGATCTTTTTTTTAAACAGGTCTTTAGGGTTAGGACTGGTTCCACACACTATCAGGTTTAGACTAGTTGGAACCACATTTGGACAACATGAACCAGCAGAGCAGTGAACAAAGAGCTGGATATGGTCTGTTGATCTGAACAGTAGTGTTAGTCACTTCTTAGTTACTGGACTGTCTTAAAAACTCAGTATGAACTGAACTTCTAATAATGAGCTAATAGAACTGAAACCTGTCTGGCTCTGTTAGCTCATGATTTTAAGATTAAGGCTGCTGGTTAATAACTAAGTCTAACTAAAGTATCAGACACAGATAAAACATGGTCTGAAATTCTGTACTGCAGTGTAAATAATGAAGGGTGTGTGTGTGAGGGTTACTGAAATGATAAACTGATTATATTAAATCCCTGTAGTCTGTATATGAGGACACTGATAACATGATGGACGTGGCTGAATGAAGACACTCAGCTTCAGGTCCTGTGACCAGCGCTGGAGATTCCTCTTCTGATTTAAAGGTGTGTAAATGTGTTTCTTTGTTCAGCTGTTTGAACAGAAGTGTATATTTATGATCTGATCAGTTTATCTGGCCTTTATTAGATAAACCCACTAAATTAGTGTATACAGTCAACAATACCTGCGTTATTTATCACAGTTAACTGTCACATGATTAAAAGTCTGTTGGGTCTGTTGTAATGTTGTGTTAAAGTGGAATTTTAAGTTGTAATTTATTAATTGTTTAAAAAATGTCTAATTTCATTATATAGTCTTACACAAAACTGTCTCTGATATAACACCATCTACTGCTCAGTGGTATACCACCTTTTCTACCTGTCCCACCTCTCTGTCTCTACCTCTCCCACCTGATAGACACACTATGTGGTTTCTCTCTTGTGAATGTGTTGTTAAAATATGCACAGAAAAGAGATTTCACAGTAAAATACACAAACCAGAACTACAGAAAAGCTTTTATTGTTTGAGCTAAGATTAGAGCTTTATTTCTGAGTGCTTAATTGTCACTGTGATAAATAACACCAGTCGGCTTTCTCCAGCTTTCCAATAAGTTGGTCAACTATGTTGTGAAACCGAAAAGTGTGGGGAAATGAGTTATAGTTTTAGTACTTTGATGAACTATGCAACAGGAACAGCCATCAGCTTGATCATGTCTACTGTCCATTGGGAGATCCACTGACTAGAGAGTGCCAAACTGGACTCTGGAGAAGCAAGCAAACTGATCTAGGTCTTATACTGCAAGTTTATAATTTGTTAATATATATAAAATTTTATTTATTTTAATATTTATTTATTATGTTTAAAGAGAAACACAGTAACCCAGTCAGCCTGCCCTTCTGAAGACGAGAGTTATCATTTCAAAGTGTATGATGTGTCAGTTTATTTAGTATGTTCAGGCCTGCTGTTTTTATTTTCATCTAAAAATAATTCATCAATCTTAATTTCATTTGGCTGTATTAATATGTTCCTGTTTCTGTTTTTAGAGAAATTAAAAAGTAGCTAATCCTGTTTTAGATAGATATATTTTATAGCAGGCATGGATGTAAATTTATTGCAAAGTTTAAACTGTATATATATTTGTGTCCTGACATTATTCCACAAATCCATATGGTGGCTCAATATATGATGACATATGTCTGCTCCTTAAACAAGCTACTACTAATTTATTCATTGTCTGGCTATGTTTAAACATGATCAACATTTTTCCTGTCATGCTGTATTTACTCTTATAACTTTAACTTTCTAATCTGCTCATGTGAAAAGGTTCTTCAAGGAAAGAAAATCTGTTTATCATGTCTTGGTTTATTGCAGGATACTTCTATGACATTGTTGCTGCAGTATGTAATCATATTCATAATTGCTTCCTTGAAATCTCTGAAGATTTGTTTTATTACTAATAAATGAGTTGTTAAACAACTGTACCTATATGGATTAATAATTTTATCTGCATAAACAAAGGAGTGTTCCTTCTCAATATGGAACTGGGTCCTCACAAAAATGAAAACAGGTGATACGTGATACAATTCTTCAAATATAACTATTGTCCCCCACAAGCAGCCCCCAGGTCAGAATTAAGGGGAGATATTACTAATTGAAGTGATATGATTCACAAATGCATTTTGACAGACCCTAGTGGAAAGGGTGGGTGCCCACAAAGTAACTCCCCACAATTAGCAAAACAAGTATGCATGTGTGTGTGAGAGAGAGAGAGAGAGAGAGAGAGAGAGAGAAAGAAGATGAATGATTGTGTATGTGTGTGTGTGTGTACTTACATTTCTTCAGTCCTGATTTGATTCTGTTCTCACCTCCATGTTCCAGCCTAAACACACACACACACACACACACACACACACAATCATTCATCTTCTCTCTCTCTCTCTCTCTCTCTCTCTCTCTCTCTCTGTATCTCTATATCTCTATGACTGCACCTTTGTTTTTGTCTCTCCATTTCTCTTTCTTTCTATCTCTTTGTACCTCTTTCTGTTTCTGTCTCTTATCTGTGTATTTCTTTATCTACCCCTCTCTTATTCTTTCTGTCTCTCTTTATGTATCTCTCCCTCTCTTTTGCTCAATGTGTATCTCTCTGTCTATGTCTTTCTCTCCTTCTCTGTCTCTCTTGCATTTGTCTTTACCCTTCTGTCTCATTTTCTCTGTCTTTTTTTTATTTCTCTCTAGTAGATTGTAATCAGTAGGTGATCTATATTATTCATTAACGAATGACAGTAACTTGCTTATCATTTTAGCCATTTTTGAGATAGAAAGAACAAATCACTAATAAACAATATTTTGATATTCATCACACAAAAGATATTCATGCAAGTTTCAAAAAGTTACAAAAAAAACCTGATCAGATCTGTTTGAGAACCGTGTGGAGCTCTCAATACAAAAAACTCCTTTACTGCTCCATCTTTCATACAGAATTAAAACCATTATCCTGCTTTCATGTGACAATAAATGGACAAAGTCAAAGACAAATGGATGTGCAGAAAGATGAAGCAACACATGAATGAAGGAACAGATAATGGAACAATGTGGGTAATGCACAAAGCATTGGACAGCGACAGGCAGTCATAGACAGGAAGTCTAGCTAGTCCAGATTCCGATTCAAGTCAAAGTCAAGTCAAACTCAACTTTGTCATTCAGACTTTACAACAGAAGTGCAAAGCTGAACAAGATTGCGTTTCTTCAAACTCTGATGTGCAAATGTAAACATAGTGCAAACATACAAGACATACTGGTCACATAACAGTGCAGACGAGACATATAAAAGGGGTGGGGGAAAAGTAACAAATAGGAAATTATACATTAAAATTGTGATTTCACCACACACAAACACACCCCTCAGAACATGATTATTCATACCTGAGAGTCTTAAGTGAGCAGTTTGAATCCTTCAGTCTAGCAGAGAGCAGCTTCACTCCTGACCCCCCTGGGTGGTTGTAGGTCAGATCCAGATCTTTCAGATGTGAGGGGTTTGAACTCAGAGCTGAAGCCAGAGAAGAACAGCCCTTTTCTGTGATCATACAACCAGATAATCTGCAGAGAGTAAAAGAATATGATAGAGTTAGAGAGAATGTTCATATCTGTGTCAAGCAGAACAGAAACTTACTAAATATATAGTGTCAGATCTAAATGTCAAGAACAGCATCCAGTATTTTATTTTTATTTATGCCAAAGAAGAATTTTTTTATTGATCTTGATTTATTGATATTGATTTTAATATAATCTGTTGTTTTCTGCCCTAAATACATTTTAAACATAGCTCTGCATTAAAAATCAGTTTGTGCAGAGTGTAGAGGATTTTTTATACCTCTCAATATTTATACCTTCTATTGTACAGGAAACTCTTATAACCCTGTAAAATAGAATAGTGTTTACTTTCTGTAAACTTTTAAACACCTTTGTAAGGATTGGGTATTAAAACCATAGGTTAACTTTAATACCCCATATTATTTCACATGTTGTAGACAATTAGAGCAGCTAAACTAATACTTAAATATAATGTGACTCTCTTATGTAGATCATCAATTACATGTAGAATAAACATTATCAAATCAGTTATCTGTTATGAGAGTCAAAGTTTTTCGAGAAAAAAGATTAATAAAGTTGTACAATTGAAAGACTGAAAGATTGCAAAGTAAATGTTTATAAAAAAAGACCAATAACTACATTCTGTTAGCAAACTTTAGTCTGCTAAAAATACACATGACCCATTTCAGTAAATTATGTTAAGCACAAATTAAATAAACTGCATTGTTCTGTTCAGTATTTATATTCATGTTGCCAGCACTCTATTAATGTGTTTGTAAACTCAAATCACAACAACACAAATATGATTTCTTTATAGCACTATAATAAGCAGTAACAAAGGAAGACGGTGTCAAAAAAGCTTTAGAAGCTTAAACAACAAGGAGGAACCAGGATTGACTAAAATAAATAACTTACTATGATCGTGATGAAGAACTACTTACACACAAAGAAACATACACACAAAAGGGTAACTTATATGAACATATAGATAAAGTGATGGATATCATCTAAAATACTGACCTGATTATCTCCAGTTTACAGTGTGAACTCTTTAGTCCAGAAGAGAGCAACTCTACACCTGAATCTTGCAGGTCATTGTTACTGAGGTCCAGCTCTTTCAAGGATGAGTTTTCCAGTTTTAAAACTGATTCAAGATTTTCACATGTCTTTACATTAAGATTACACAAAGCTAGCCTGCAAACACAAAAAATACACAGGTTTTATAACATAATTTATATAATAAAACAACAACAACAACAATAATAAATGAATAATAATAATAATAATAATAATAATAATTATTATTATTATTATTATTATTATTATTATTATTATTATTATTATTATTATACGAAGAAGAAAAATAATAATAAATACATCATGAATAATATAGCAGACTGCTTCTACAGACATTAGTAAAAGAATAGGTCGCTCTCAGGAGCTCAGTGAATTCCAGTGTGGTACCATGATAGGATACCACCTGTGCAAGTCCAGCCATGACTTTTCCTCACTACTAAATATTCCACATTCCACTGTCAGTGGGATTTTTAAAAAGTGGAAGCAATTGGGAACGACTGCAACTCGTAAAATGACAGAGCAGGGTCAGGGGATGCTGAGGCGTTGTGCACAGAGGTCATCAACTTTTCTATCAACATCACTACAGAGCCCAAAATTTCAGATTAGCTTAAGAACAGTGTGTAGAGAGCTTCATAGTATGAGTTTCCATGGTCGCGCAGCTGCATCCAAGCCTTACATCATCGCAATGAAATGCATTGAATGCAGTGGTGTAATGCACATTGCCACTGGACTCTAGAGCAGTAGAGACATGTTCTCTGGCAATCCCATAGATGAGTCTGGGTTTGGCAGGTGCTGGGAGAGCGGTACTTGTCTGACTGCATTGTGCCACGTGTAAAGTTTGGTGGAGGAGGTATTATGATGTGGGGGTTTTGTCCTGGAGTTGGGCTCAGACCCTTAGTTCCAGTGAAAGGAACTCCTAATGCTTCAGCCGACCAAGAGACTCTGGACAATTTCATGCTCCCAACTTTGTGAGAACAGTTTCCCTTCCTTTTGCCCCTTTGCTCCTTCCTTTCCAACATGACATCAACCAGTGCACAAAGCAATGTTCATAAAGACATGGATAAGCGAGTTTGGTATGGAAGAACTTGACTGGCCTGCACTTCAACCTAATCGAAGATCTTTGGAATGAATTAAAGAGAAGACTGTTGTACATGTTTTTAGAAATGCTTTTTAGAAATGTACACTGGAGGTATTGCTTTGCCCCTGAACTTTTTAGTTTAACACAGATCCTACCAAGTGACCCCTTGGCCTGCACTGAACTGAAAGTTTGACATAACACCAGCAATTAATGCAGGCACGGGGTTTGGAAATTGTCAATTTATTACTTTTATTTTTTTATATTCTATTTTTGATTCTATTTATTTATCTTTCTATTTTGGGATTTATTTTCATTCTCATTGATCTCTTACTATATGCTGAATGTGATCTGCCTAGAAATTAAGGTTTTAAAATCTTTTTTTGTTAGTGATGTTTATGGAAACATCTTTAAATTATCATGTTGCTTGGAAACCACAGCCAAAGGTTGACAAATTTGCTCAGAGAAAGAGAATGAGTTGTTCATTGGGATTATTATTTATCTTAAATTACATTTCAAACCTTGGTGCACTTTATTACTGTTTGAAAATACAATAATTTTAGACTAAAAAATTGGAAATATATTATATTAATGATATTCTGTACTAGTAGCTGTGGACAAACTTGCAGCAAAATTTGTCTGTCACCACAGTACTTAAGAATTTCACTATAATATGGGTCATATTTACAAATATACACATTAGCCTTTATTTTCTCACATTAACTTTAATTCCTATGAATTTCTTTCTAGAATAAATTCACAGAAACACTGACCTGAGTATCTCTAGTTTACAGTCTTCAGTCTTTAGTGCAGCAGAGAGCAGCTCCACTACTGAATCCTGCAGCTCATTGCTACTGAGGTCCAGCTCTTTCAAGATGGAGATTTTGGTTTGTAGGGCTGATATGAGAGATTTGCAAGACTCCACAGTGAAATTACAGATGGACAATCTGCAAAGGGACATTAAAGAGCACAGTTCAATTTGAAAATATGGAAACTAACAGAAATAAATTGACACAACAAAGATTATTCCAACATCTGTTTTATTTATATGCCTTTGTGTAATAAGATACAGAGGCAGGGTATGAAGATCTTTATCTTTTAATTGCTATATTGGACATTGTGTAATTTTATTTTAAGATGAGGCCTTTTAAGGTTTATTTTAAGCTTAGAAATGGGAACATATGATCTTTTCCATTATTATGCTCACCTTCTCTAATGTTTTAAAGGTAATCAGTTATTTCTCAAAGTATGAAATAATTGATTACCAAATATTTTACTAATACATATAATTTCTTTTGCCAGTTTATAAAGCACACTGTTATTATTCTTGATTATGAGCATTTTTTCTAAGAATAATAAATTAGTATTTGTTACATTATTTCTTTTGACTAGTAATTAATACATTAATTTGGTGATTACTGGATTATTCATAGTGCTGTATGACATCCCTAAATTAGTTGCAGAAAAAGAACAGCTTTTTGGGATTCTGACCTGAGTATCTTCAGTTTACAGTGTGAATTCATCAATCCAGCAGAAAGTGATGACATTCCGGAATCCACCAGGTTATTTTTACTGAGATCCAGCTCTTTTATGGGCCAAGTTTCTGATTGTAAAGCTGATCCCAAGCTTGCACATGTATTCTCCCCAAGACTGCAACAACAAAGTCTGCAAATACAAATTACATTTCTGAAGTTTGTGTGTAACTGTGTGTGTAAATATCCAAACATAGCCGAAGCATGTACCCCTTTTTAATTTAATCTTTTTAGGTACACCTCACACTTAAGTTTTCATTTACTACTTGTTTTACTGAGGTGAATCTGAGGCCAATTACCCCTGGGAGAATATACACTACTGAAATCAGATGTTTGTTGACCTTCGTAAATTATTCAATAGCTACAGTAAAAGAGAAATAGCTAAAAGAATAGCTAAAAGAAAAAAAGCTACACACTTTTGAAATCCTGTTTGATAACTTCAAGAGGAGAGTCTAAAGTGGAGAATCTAGAAACATGGAGGGTCTGGAGAGATTCTGTATTAAGATTCCTTGTTCTATATTCTCCATATTCTCATTAAACATTATAGTTTATGTTAGCAAAGGGAGATTGCACACAATCCTAAATAAAGGGATAACAATGATTGTGACATATTTTAATAGTTTACTATTATGGTTTTTAGTTTTGTAAATTAAATTTTTAGCTAAGATTTTTCTTACGAGGTTGAGCTAATGAATGAGATACCAATGTTTATAGAAATTCTTACCTGAGTATCTCCAGTTTACAGTGTGAACTCTTCAATCCAACAGACAGCTTGTCTATTCCTGCATCCTGCAATTTATTCTCACTGAGGTCCAGTTCTTTCAGGCAGGATGTTTCTGTTTGTAAAACTGCCCCCAGAACATCACATGACTGGTAACTAAGTTTACACATAGCAAGTCTGCAGAGAAAGAACAAACCCCTTTTATCTTATAGAACACTGAATAGAAATTATAATCGTTGCATAGTGCTGGAATAGAATTGCAAATATCATGAAATATTGGAATTTTGACCTGAGTATCTCCAGTTTACAGTGTGAACTCTTTAGTCCAGCAGAGAGCTTCTCTAATCCTGAATCCTCCAGGTCATTGTTACTGATGTCCAGCTCTTTCAGGGAAGAGCTTTTGTTTTGTAGAGCTGCACTCAAAGTTTCAAGAGACTGTGCAGTGAGATTACATTTAGCGAATCTACAAAACAGGAATGAAAAGACAGTGGGTAAAATATATGAAGATTCAAAATCTGTGTTTGCATTTTGTCTTGTATGCCACTGACATGTGTGGAACGAACTAATTTATGTTTTCGTTTAAAAAGTAACTTGTTAAAAAAACTTATTTTCACTGTGTGCTGTAGGTAACTGCAGGATGCTTTGCAATAAAACTCTTACCTGGAATGAATTGCTCATGCAGACATTCAAGTGCTTAGTGCACTGAGGGGTCCTGTACATGCTGCTATATTGCAAGTGTGTTGTGTACAGCAATATGTTTTATGCTTTTTGGTGAGCAGAATTGCCTTACGGATAGTGAATACTGATTCTAAATTATTGTGTACGACATGAACCACACTGTAATAGCAAATGTGAAATGTGTATTGTTTATGCTTTCAACTCATGAAGAATACAAGTACACCATTTTTAAAATATCCATGCATATGGAAGCACTTCATTTCCCACCGCATATGTACCTTAATTATGTAGGAGGAACAAAGGAGCCATGGTAATGTTTGGTGAGAAACATTACCATGGCTCCTTTGTTCCTCATACTTCATTAAGTCGTTAATTGTTCACAGGTTTCCCTGAACTTGTAATTCCCTTGCAATTCCTCTGTTAACCAATTATTAACATTAATTATGTTATTATTAATTATTAATTGTTATTGAAATACATGTACTAGTGTTGCGTAATTAGGTTACAACAAAAGGTTACAGTTACAGAAAAACAACAACAATTCGATTACATATTAATTATCAAAATATTGCCAGCATGAATAGAAACAAATGCTCATGCATCAACTTTAACCAAAATTTTCAGTTTTAATAATGAAGATGTCATGTGAATCATTTAAAATCATCATTTAAAGAGTTTTCAATTTGAGAGAAGCATTATCTGATTGCATCAGACTGATCTGACATTATATTCTTTATTCTCTTTGATAAATTGACCAGCTATATCTCAAGCTTTTGATAACTGTCCCTTGACTCAACATGACCTGACTTTTAACTAATAATTCTGAAATGTGAAGACATAGTTAACTATCACTTAATTAATAGTTCTGAAATGTGAAGATGTAGTGAAGTCTCATGAGCAGTAATGTTGTTTTAAATTTCATGTTGTGTTTTGAACGATAAAAGCACCTCCCACACAATTTTGAGAACTGATTGAATTTTAATGAATTTAATCTATTATACTGAATAATTCTATTCTCATTACTTATCCCCCTGTTTAACTTTTATTCTCAGTACACCAACTACATATTTCTACTGTATTGATCTTTCATCTTTAAATCAAATTTATAAATATTATTATAAAATTATAAATCAAATTATAGGCATTCAACATTTTGCACACTATGCTGCACTAAATCCACTTAAACAAGACTATTTATGCTCTTTTTTCTAATCAAACATGCAGCTGGAAAGTGTAGCTCTGAAAAGTACATTGTGACATACAGAGATATAAGGAGGAAAGAAAGCCACATTTGTGTCAGGATCAAAGAACTATGCGCAACGCTCGCTGAGCCAAAGTACCAAGAGTCTTTAATAAACACACCAGAAGCCTTACACAGCAGAAAAGAACAGTATAGCAATGTACCAGGGTCATACCATGGCACAGACAATATGGGAAAGCAAGGGTCAAAATCTGGAAGGGCGATAGAGAGAGAGGCAGACAATAATCCTAAATGACAGAAGCAGGGTAGGATACCAAAGATCAGATTAAACAAGCAGACAAGCCAAAGGGGTAAAGCGAGAGAGAGAAGGTCAGAAGACTGAAGCAGCAGACACCAGGATACACAACACATACAGCCCTGTACAGCCCATACAGCCCTGTTCTCATACAGCCCTCCACTGTCTAGTACTCTTTCAGTAGGATTTACATAGGTGAGATTTTAAAAGAAATTAATATGAATAAAATTTAACTGTTTAGTGTAATTTTAACCTAACACCAGCTATGGGTCCCAGTGGCTGCTATAAGAAAGCATGCTTTCTCACACTGGAGATACCGGCTGACACAAAATAACAAATAAAACACAATTGTTAAATAGGAAAAAAGTAGAAAGTAGTAGTATTTAGTGAATATCTACATCAGGTGTCTGTATACAAACATTACATTGCATTCTACTTAGTGCAGTATGGCACAGAAAAAACAGGTATAAAAAAAGGTTTATTTAGTGAGGCTCTGTAAACTGTGCATCATTTTACTGTAAAACTCTAAGCGTGTGTGAAATGTATATACATGTATAAGTATGAAGTATGTCATCATTTTGACTACTTTTAATAACCAGTCTACCAGTAAAGCTTCTCCAAATGCAACATAAGACTCTGTAGAAAAACCCGTTTTAGACTCTTTAGATTACATGTTAAACATTTTGCACAAAATATATGTCATAACACAGTATTAATATCGGCTTCGTAATAATATGTTAAACACTCACTGAGCCTTTCTGCAGGTTATGATAGCTGGGATGAGTCTTCTGTAACCCTCCTCTGATGTGTTGAATTTTTTCAGGTTCCACTCTTCCTTTACATGCTCAGAATGGAGACGCATGTAGGATATGACTGAACACTGTGCAGGTGAAAGTTTCTTTTTTGAAACCTTATCTGAAACATAAGAGAAAAAGCTTTAAGATATCACCATCTACAACCAGCAAAAACATGACAGATGAAGTGAACAGTGGTCAGATTTATTTTGTAGGTGACTTTTATAAATATTAATTAGTGCTTTTATTGTCTTTGGGCCATACAATTAAAGACAGATAACCTGCCGTAAACCCGCAGTCATGTATTATACATAATATTTCCAGAGACAAAAGTAAAGTAAAATGCCTGTGAGTGTAATTCTTCTCCTTTCATCTTTGTCAGCCATGGCTTTCAATGTCCCTGTCAGTGATCTTTGTGTTCACCTGTAGCTTTTCATTGTGATCTATTCTGTGGAGGTTGTGGAATTATGTTATTTAAATTTTCTGGTATTTTCTTTACCTAGCCAATTCCTTTGTCTGTTTTTCGGTGCTCTGAAACTCTTATACTCCCTGTAGTCCCCTGTGTTTTTGCTTGGTGTTTTGTCTCCCTGCTGGTTGTTTGTCCCTATGTTGGTTGTTTTTTGTAACCTGGTTTAGTGTTCCTTAGTGTTTTGCTTCTTTGTTTTTTTGTCTTATTTGTTCTGTCCATTAAGTTCTCACATCTATATCCTGCCTCCACGTCTTGAACCCCACATAACATCATTTTATGATAAATACAGTTGCATTACATGCTAAATTACATAAATGGTATTGAATTCAGAATTCAGTAGTGACTTTATCACATACATAAGTTAAAAAACATGGACCACTTAAGTGCTCTTAAAATACTGCAGAGCAGAAGAAATTATTATTTACTAGAGAACCTGAAAAAGGAGTTTATTTATATTTACACAATCCAAATATGGACAATTTCCATTAAAGCAGCTAGAAATTAATAATATAATTCACCTTTCAAAATGTAAGCTGTAACAGCAGTTATTGTAACAGCAAACGCTGAAATGCAGATGATAGCAATCTTCCAACCGTGAAAGTGTTTTCCTGAAATACAAACCACATAAAAATGTACAGCAGATGAAAAAACTTGCTTCTTTATTTAATACATTAAAGATAAATATATAATTAGAAAATTTGTTAATTTTTTTTAAATTATCTATTAAGTGTAGCAATTTTAACTGATATGTACATGACATTGTTACACAGTTCACGAGTAGAAAATACACAAGTGATTTCTAATTACATTGGATTTTGCATTATTTATTTTATTTTGATGATTATTTTAAAGGGTTTAAACTAATAAAATGATTACAGAAACTCTGTATTTCTATTGTTATTTAAACACTTTAAAAAAAAAAAAACTAAATATGCACTGTGCTGATTCCCATTTAGGTCTTCTTTCAAAGTATATTTTAAAAACCGCCAAAGCCATAATTCCAGTTGTTTTTTTTTTGTTGCCCATAACATTACCTAATCATTTTTAACATAGTATCTCATATGTATCTCATTTTAACAAATACATTAGTTAATGTAAGTCAGCAAAACAGTGACAGATGAATAATATGGATTACTCATTAGCAGCTTGCCTTACTTATTATTAATAGGTCAACACAATGTTATAGCTACCACTTATGATTTTTTTTATGTGCATTAGTTTGTCCAAAAGGATTCAGATACAGCAGATTTGTAGTCTGCATGATGAAGCACATGATCATCTTCGTACCTCTACTTTTAACTAACTGGATTTTAGACACGGTATCTGTACTTTTATTTAAGTAAAGCTGTTCTATACTTTGTTTATTTCTGACATTTTCTCATATACAGAATATTTCACATTTTTTATTTAAATGAACAGTTTAACCAAATTTTTTTTTACAAAGATTCCCAATTATTCACAAGTAAGAATTCCCAGATCCCCAGATACTATGAAGATGAATGAATGCTCTTTTTGCAAATTAATAATTCATAAGTAATGATACATTGAAACTGATGATTCCTACCTTTCACTTTGATGTAAACAATGACTTCATCCTTAAAGTCAATGGAACCAATTAAACATTTGTAAGCTCCTTCATCAGAAAGCTGCAGTGCTGAGAGTTTGAGTGAGGCATTTCCTTTAATCAGTTCTTCCTTAAATAGTGTTGTTCTTCTGCTATAAGACTCCATCTGAGCAAAACTTTGGTCTTTATCATTTTCATACAGATGAACTATTTTATCATTCAGATGCAATCTGGTCCACTCCACCACCATATTGGCAACACTGATGCTGGGTTTGATAAAGCAGGGCAGAACCAGATCTTCACCAACTTCAGCAACAAGAGGAGCAGGTGCACCAACAATTTCAAAATGTACTAGAAAAAAGTATATGTAAATGAAAAAAATGAATATATATTTGTGAGTGAAAGACACTTATGCTACTAGTTTATCCAGGTACTTTCTCAGTCATAAAGGGGATTCGCTCTTTAATTATTTAGTAAAAACTAAATAATTCAGCATGAGTTGCTATAAAAAGATGAATTGTAGAGCGAATAATAGACTCAAATTGCTTTAAGGTAGTGGTGATATAAACATGGTTGCAATATTCATTTTATTACTATCCAAAACCACCAGCCTAAATGACAAGTTTTCAGAGTTGTAATATGCAATATTTTTAATATGTAAAAGGATTTCTTTGGGGACAACACCATGTATTTAATCCCCTTCCTTGACTGTAAAAGACTATAAACTTACAAAAACATGATTTATTCACATATTTAACAGAACAATTTAAAATTGTTTGTTGCAGTTAACATATTATTAAAAATGTATCATAAAAATAAAACACCTTTGTTGCATTAGGGTTTGCTGAACTGTGTTCCCAACAAAACTTAATTTGACCAGTGCTGCTCAAATTATGATTAGGACTGTTGACTGATATTTGTGTTAAATATATTACCACAGTGCAGACATTTCAGTTCTTCCAAAAAAAAAACAACTTGTGTGGTCCTGTGTAGTGATTTATTTTTGTATGTGAGAATGAGCTTGATTTTTTTAGCTAAAATTAATGAATGATATTGAAGTATTAAATTACAACAGCGTAAAATTTGGCAAGAAGGTTAAAACATCTTATGCAGCAGGTCACTGTTGAACGGTAATTCAAGAATAAAAACTAGTGAACGTTAAACTATATTTTTGAATGTGGTAGTTATGGTATTTATGGTTAGTTAAAGGGTTAGTGTATATAGTAGTCGATTTATTGGATGCATTCTCACAAATGCTTGAAATGAAATAAAATGTAACAAATATAATAAATATTAACTTAAATATGAAATGAAATACTTGTTGTGTGTTCTTAAGTATTTTAAAAGTGTTTTTATTTGGGATGTGATACTTACGAATAAACATATTTGGCCTTAAAACGGTTATGTGAATCTTTAGATGATTATAGTACTAGACTAAACTCCATATTTTAAATAGGATAAGTCAGGCAAAAAGAGCCATGTGCATTTAAGACATCCTGGCACTTTAAATGTTTCCAGCCAATTGCTGCAAACAATTTTACAATTTAACCATAATCACATTTTAACTGTAGCAAGTGCTTTGATTGGTTACAGCAAACCATATACTCAATGTCCTGCTAAAATTGCATGCTAAATTGTTATTTTCAGCAATAAGCTTGATTTATTATTAAAAAAAAACAAATGTACATTAAGTATTGTTCCATATTCAATAACTTTAAGATCTCTATATTAATAATGCAGACATTTTTAAATGATTTCCATTATTACTTCACTGATGTTACTGTACATCATTTGCTTTCTCTGGCTTTACACCATGTTGTTTTTCATCTTTTAGATATTTACTGTTATAACCAAAGGTAAGATTTCCTTCTGATGACTCCTATATGCAGATCATATTTGTACAGTTAACCCTGCAGACTAGAACTAGGAACAACTGTAGCATGTTGGTCGTTCTTTTGTTTATAAACTGAAGACTGACTTTTGATTTGGCGTGAAGACATGACCAAAATGAAAGGGGCAAACAATGAGAGCAGTCAGGAGAACACAAGGAGGTTGAAAACCAGAAAGGCCAGCAAACAGGAAACCAGAATGAGGGATGAGGCAAGAGAGATAGTCGAAGACAAAGAAGAAGTCAAGGCCAGAGTGGAAATGGGTAGAACAGAACTCTCGGTAATGCATACAAGGATGGCAAAACTTCATGAGGAGTAAGTGTGTGTGTGATGTTTAAATGCAGACTGTAAAAAGAGCCACAGGTGTGACCAATCAGTATTCTGGAGAGGCGGAGTGTGGGAGTGAAGTATGATTGGGGTATGGTTGATGCACTCTGGGAAGTGGAGTTTGGGGGATCGACAGTGTCAGGAAAATCCAGAAGCGTGATAAATAGAATGCATAGAATCTTAAATTAAAATAAAATTTTTTTTTACACATGAAATGCTTGTGGGATTTTAATGATACAATCATGCCTTGAAATGATCAAATGTATAAGAATATGTAAAACACTTTTGTAGATGTATGAGCAGACTAAATGCATATGCATGCGAAACGACACTGTTCACTCCTTTAGCTCTGCATGCAAGACCTGTTCATATACTTAAGTCACATATAGAGAAGTAGTGAAAGGCAGAGAGAGAAAGGGAGTCCACTAGAAAGAATGAGCCCTGAGAGGATGCACAGCCAATAGCCCTTTGGAGCAAAGACCCCTGACAGAGTCAGCTGGAAGATGGGTTCTCTTGAAGCAGGCTCAGATAGAAGGAGAGTCCCTTAGAAAGAGACCTTAAAAGAAAGTCAAGTTGTAGCCAGGGGTTACTCACCTAACCTTATTCTGTTGAACTGAGCAGGTGTTCATTTCAAGTCTAAGGTGGCAAATGTGGTTTTGAAATCTTGTACAAATATAGTCAAGATATGCAGATTAAAATAAGCCAGGATTTCCAGAAGACGTGACCAGGCATGTTTCCATGTGATCAGACATGACTGATCACATGGAAACATGCCTGGTCACGTCTTCTGGAAATGGCTAGTAGATGATCCTGGCTTATTTTAATCTGCATATCTTGACTATATTTGTAGCGCTGTCTACCTCTCATCTCATCAGCTCATCTCCACAGAAGCCTGCACATTTGCCCACTTCTGCTAGTAAATTGTGCAGATCCCTTGACCTCATGTGTATGAACTCTGACCCTGAGATCAATTATTGTTTGGGCTAAAAATATGCTAAACTAGGCAGTCTGACAAGGTAAATATTTAATTAACTAGCATTATTAGTACCATTTAAATAAAGTCCTTTCCTCTCATATACAAGTTTTGCTTTGTCTTTTTGGCCAGTGTGCAATTTTCTTGGCTTCCATAGTTCTTCTTATTGCCATTTATTAACATTACAACAATAATAAAAATAATAATAATAGTAATAAGTACTGAAACTGTGATGTCTCTTACCATTGACTTGAACATAAAGAGTAATGGCATCATCCCAGGATTTGTCCTGAATTAAACATTTGTAAGCTCCCTCATCAGATGTTTGGACTGCTGAGAGTTTCAGTGAGGTGTTTCCTTTCTGCAGTTCTTCTTTAAATAGAGCTGTTCTTCCTCGATAAGACTCTGCCTGATTATAACTTCTGTCCTCATGGTCTTCATAGAGATGCACTTGTTTGTCAGTGTCTGTTCTGATCCACTCCACTGTCATAGCCACAGCACTGATGTTGGGTTGGAGGGAACAAGGCAGAACCAGATCTTTACCAGGTTCCACAACAAGAGGAGCAGCTGGACCAACTACCTTAAAGTTCTCTGTGATCAAAAACATAATAACATATGTTTTTTAATAATAATGCAGTTAAACAACAGGCGTATGAAAATATTGTATATTGTTGTTCTTCAAAGAAGAAACTTCATCTTCATGTCTTAATTTTTGTCTATTTTTAATTTTATGCACATGTGAACACAGCAGCTGTTGTTTACATAGTATGTAAAGTTTCAAGATGAATCGACCATGAGAAAAGGCCCAAAATTGCTTGATTTCTTTGACATACATTGGGCTTTACCCTCTCCTGTAAAGTTGGAGAAAGTTGCAAATTGATTGTTTTTCTTTGGACAGCGATGATATGCAAAATATTCATTCCATATTCATCAAGTTTTTTTCAGTAAAGTTTTAATAATGATATTTTACATGGTAGTACTCACATACCTGACATGATCTCCATAAATCCAGAGAAAATCAGTAGCATTACATGGAGAAACATCATTCCTGAAAAACAGTTGGAATAGATTTTCTGCCTTTTATTCTTGAAACTTCAAAATTTCTCATAGGTTATCTGTAATATAGGGGACTTGGAGAGCTGTATTTAATGTAGTCTAAAATAGAATCAATGTTTTCCACAACCCTGTTATGTGTCACGTCCTTAAAATGTGAAAAAAAAGTTTTGCTCCACTTGTGTGTGCGCTTTGAGCATCTCACTCTCTTATCTGCGCTTCTCTCTCTCTCTCTCGTTGTCTCTGCTGTGCTGCTCGGATGCTGGCGCTGATGACGTCAGTCGCATAGCCTGCTGGGAATAGTAGTTTCATGTCGGCTCACCATCTTGAACATCGGGAATCCGATAACTCTTTCCTGCCTTAAAAGAACCTAAATGGTGCAGCAGTTTAATAAGGCCATACTTTAACCATAAACTGGTAAATTAGCACCATTAGCCACACACGAACCGGAGCTAATGCTGAGATGCTCCCAGCCCTACTAGCATACAAATTATTAAGGCTGTCACGTAGCCCTTAATGCGCTTAGGCATCTGTTCCCAGACCTCCTTACTCTCATCCAGTGTTCCACAGCTGGCAAATCCGATGGCTAAAGTCCAGGGCATGAGTAGGGGTTGATAACCTAACATACTTTGAAATGGGGTAATGGAGGTGCTGGAGCTGGTGAGTGCTATTTTGTGCTATTTTAGCCCAGGGTAGATTCACAAAAAAGTTGTTTGGTTATCATGGCAGTAAACTGTATGCGCAGGAATTTACCGAGCTCCTTTTTGGCCATTACTTTGAGGGGTGGTAACCTGAGGTAATGCTCACAGAGATACCCAGCTTCTCCATGAAATCTGTCCAAACCTGGGAGGTGAACTGGGTACCCCTGTCAGATACTATATCCTTAGGTATATCGAATAAACCGAAAACATGATTAAACAAACATTCAGCAGTTTGAAATGCTGTGGGAAATTGCAAAAAGAACAAACCGGACCCCACGTGAGAACCTGTCGACTATTGGTAACAAAGTTGACTGTGATGTGAGACCAAGGACAAGATGGCACAGGCAACAAGATCAATTTTCCTGCAGGTAACACGCGTGGGGTGCAGGAAGAAATGAATCGATGTATGTCAAGACGCATATTCTTCCATCAGTACCGCCCAATGAGGAGAAGGAAGGTCCTGTTCTCCCCCGGGTGGCCAGAGGTGAGAAAAGTATGTGCCCAGGTGATGAGTATGTCTCGGAACTGTGAGGAAACATACAACCTCTCAGGGGTACAAGTCTCCGGGACAAGACCCCCCGAATTGGCTTGCTCGATTTCTGCATTGATTTTCCACCTAATAGGGGCTAAAAACATGGTGGTTTCAAGAATGGATTTGGGGTTGGCCTCCTCACTATGTTCGTGCTCATGCACATGGCATAAAGCATCTGCGTAAGCATTACGTGTACCAGGACGATAGGAAATTTGGAAGTTAAACCGAGCAAAAAACAATGATCAATGAGCCTGGCGGGAATTCAACAATTTAGCAGGACGCAAATATTCTAAATTCTTGTGGTCAGCCAGGACAAGGAATGGGTGTTTGGCACCTTCAAGCAATGGCGCCAGTCCTTGAAAGCCAATTTGACTGCCAACAGTTCCTTGCCCCGATACCATAATTAAGCTCAGCCAATGATAATCTGCGTGAATAATAAGCGACGGGTCTCATCTTGGGAGGATCGCCACTATGCTGTGACAGAACAGCACCTACCCCTACATTGCATGTGTCGACTTCTACAAAAAAGGGTTTAGTTGGATTAAGGTGTTTAAACAGAGGGTCAGTAGTAAAGCTTTGCTTTAGCTCCTTGAAAAGATATCACAGTAGAAATCCAAGCATAGAAAGCAGGGTATCAGGGCATAGAACTGGGCTAGATGCGAGCAGAGCTAAAACCAAAAGAGGATCATTTGACACGTTAATAGTCAAACACAACAACCAAAGCAAGGCAGTCATAACAGAAGGGGTAATGCAGGTTCGAAGACAGTAAAACAGGCAGAGGTTGAAAACAGGAAGTCAAAACAATCAGGCGACAGATCAAAAAGGGCAAGACTGGGGAGGATTGGCGGAGCTGATGTGTGTGACATCATCTGGCTGTGTACTCTGTGAACTGGAGTCCAGAGGTGACTGGTTTATTTAGGACAAAAACAACTGGAGCATATTTTACAACCTATATCTTCAGAAAATAAAATCACAAATATTGCAAATCACAATATTGCAGTGTGTGTGTGTGTGTGTGTGTGTGCAATAATAGGTTCAGGTTTGCATGCATAAAAATATGAATATTTATAGTTAAGTTCTACAAACATATTTGATATAAATTTTATGTACTATTTAATATAAGTAGTACATAGTACTTGTAGTCTTTATAATATAGCATATAGTACTTAATATTAGTAAAAAAAGTAAAGTTCACAGGTAAAAATTAGATACATTTTTCATGTAATAGAAATGTACTTATTTTGTACTTAAGTATATCTAACTGAATCTTAGTGGTGTCTCAAAATGGTACAGATAAGTACAATTTGTTCTATTTAGGAATATTTTTAATAGTACTAATGATTCTATTTTGCATAATATGTACATTGTTAGTCTATTGAAAATATCACTGTCAGTGTGTTAATTGTAAATGTAAGGAAGTATACAAAGTACACTTAAACTAAGTATACTGAAGTGCACTTTCATCCTGGGTTTAAATATTGAGATTCAGTTTGTAAAATTCCATTCATGTTTAACTTGTTCACATTCATTTTTCTGATTTAAAGGCTGTCTGCACTTAATAACACTCAGACCTTATCTCATCAGTTATTATGAAATGGTGAACCAAAAGTGGGAGATTGTGTATCTCCAGTTTGACTGTGATTCCACTTTTCTACCTCTAGTAAATTCTAAGTCTGTATGGTAGAAGTTCTACAAATTACTGTCTCATTTCAAAATTTTAAAAAGTGTCTATGGTTTGTACAGAAAATTGTTAATCTGCAACAAACACTAATTCCAGATTCACACAACAACAAGCCACAACCCACAGAGATCACATAATTTATTTAATAAAACCTCTGTATTAAAAGAGAAAAGAGTGAGAGAATGAGGAAGTGTGTGTGTGTGTGTGTGTGTGTGTGTGTGTGTGTGTGTGTGTGTGTGTGTGAGAGAGAGGGAGAGAGAGAGAGAGAGAGAGAGGGTGGCAGGCTTCATTGGTGTCTTTCTTGAAGGAAAACAATTTAACCTAAAATGACCTTTAGCTGCACAGTCACAGTCGTACATGGGCTTCAGAGAACTAAGTACTCACTGAAGTACACTTAAGTATACATAATTTAGTAGTGCTAAAATAATGTTTTCTGGTCAGTAGTTGGGAAGAACAGAGGCAGGATTTACACAATAAAATCATGAACAAATATCTATTTGATGCTGTTATGTGTCGCTTTACACAAACAACGGTTATACTACCACTATCACAGAATATCTCTTACTAACAACTTACATTTTATTCTTCTTCTTAAAGCTCACACAGTCTCAGCACCACCTTTCAGCAGAGGCACACCACACAAAACACTGTGTGAAACATTATAAACATGAAGAAAGAACAACAACAGAACACAACAATCAGAACTGGAAAAAACAAGGACCTGTTAATAATCAACAACTGATCACACAACATGCTGAACTGAAAACCTCACCTCTTTAATCTCAGTTCAGTCTAAGAGTCTGTTCCACATTAAAGTCAAACACACAAGCAGTAAACTCAGTCATCATCTCCACCATAAAGCTGAGAGCAGAGTTACCTGTTTCTGAGCTCAGTCTTCAGAGTCTTTCAGTCTTCAGTTAGAAAAGTTCAGCTCCGTCTTCATCAGGAGATCCAGTCCTACATCAGAGACACATCAGCTCATATCTGATCACATGACCTCTATTTTAATACTGTAGTTTCTCCCAGTAGATCAGTTTATTATACTACACACCTGTACACACACTCAGCTCCTCTACTGGAGTTTAGACTGAATGATAAACTAGCTGCAGCTTCCTTTTCATTAGACTGAGAACCTCAGTTGCAGCACATTTACTCAAATTAGAAGTGTATCTGAATTCTTAAAAACTCTTAACAAGACCAAGCAAGCAAAGTTTGGATGCACCTCCAGCTCCACTGCATTTCTCTTTCCTTAGTATTTATTTTAACTTACCTTAATCATGCTCAGGACATTCGTGTTTTTTCTGGCTGTTCGAGCACTTATGTTTGCGTTACTTCAGGGAGATCTTGGGAGCAGCCACCATTCCATTGTTTACGCCTGGCAGCAATTGCTAGAGCTTAGCAACAGTACTGTTTCACTGGAGGAGCTTCCTGAGATCCCACAGGAGGCACAGAAGGGGGAAAGGTGCCAACGTGGAGCCCAGTGCTAAGAAGAGATGCTACGCCCTTCCATCAGTCATCATGGGGAACATAAGATCTCTCTCCAGAGAGAATACCAGAAGGGTAGTCTAATGCTGTTTACAGAGACAGCGCAACATAACATCCACAGGCTCTTATCCTCATCTCTACAGATTTCAGTCATGCCCCTTTATCCTCCATGCTTCACATTTTCCATCAGTATGTAACATGCAACATGAGAGACAATAAAACACTGGACATGTTTTTACACCAACACTACGGATGCATATAACACAACTCCAGTCCCTCTCCTGGGCAAGTCTGGCCACAACCTGGTTCATCCCCTGCCTATCTACAAACAAACGTTAATACACACCACTTCTTTCAGTAACCAGCACTTAGCTCAGCTGTTCTCTGCCCTTCAGTAGAGAACAAGTGAGGAGGAAACAGAGCAAAATGAAGGTGAGGAAGGCAGTTGTTCCAGACAACATCAATCTTGGACTCCTGAGATACCGTGCAGACCAGCTGTGTGGGATAGTAAAGGTAATTTTTAATATAAGCCTGAAACAGAAGAGAATGCCAGTGCTCTGGAAGGCATCGTGTGTAGTGCCTTTTCCAAAGACTGCACACCCCAGTGACCTTTTTGGTGAACATCCAGGGAAGGGACATTGAGATCGTCAGAACATCTCACATCTGCACTGCCATCCATACAGCTCTAGGGCTGCATGCTAATGATACCACTGTCATGGGACTGATCACTGGGGGTGATGAGACTATAGGACGGATGTAGTGAATCTGGTGGCATGGTATCAAGTGAACAATCTCTGTAAATGTTAACAAAACGAAGGAGATGATTGTGAAGTATCAGAGGACAACAAGCACCACAAACCATTTTTTATTAACCAAAGAGCAGTAGAGAGAGTGAGAAGATCTCACCTGGCCACACAACACAATACAACAGGTCAAAAAGGCACATAAACGGCTGCATTTCCTGTGAAGACTCAAGAAAACTAGCATGCCAGCCAGAATTCTAAAGAACTTCTACAGGTGCATCATTGAAATCATTCTCACCAGCTCTTTTACAGCCTGGTTTAGAAATTGTTCCACCATACAGTGGCTGGTGAAGACAGCCCAAATCATCTCAGGAATGGACCTTTTGCTTTTGCGCAGTTCTGTCATTTGCCCAAATATTGCATACTCCTACATGCCCCTATACCTTTCAGACTTGCACATAGACTGTATAGTACTTAGCATTTATATTGTATATATAATTTCTCTTTTTTGTCTAATCTTCTTTTGTGCTTCATTATTTAGTATTTATATTGTAATTGTTATTACTTGTAGTCTGGGAGGTGCAGGGTAAGAATTTTATTGTACGGTGCAGCTGCTTGTTTCTCTATACCTACGACAAAAAATCTCTTGAATCTTAAATTTACATTCATTATTAATGTTATCATTTACAGCAAGTAGACCATCTGAGGCTCATTCATTGTATTATCTATATACAATGTTGGGTAGTAAAGGAATACATGCAACAGCATTTCATAGGGACAGTTGTGCTGTGACAGTTACATTAAAGTGACAGTAATCAGATATATGGTATACGATCAGATATATGATATGTTTATACATGCATAGTTACCACTTTCAATGATAAATATGCCACTCTATATACCTATCTACAATCTAGACTCACACTACAGGGTTTCCTGCTGAGTCTGATAATGTTCAACTCAGTTACACTCATCAGACCACACTTCAAACAAGAGTCCATACAGTGAACATCATATTAATACATTTATAAATAGGAGTTACGGTCCTACCTGTGTATCTCTGGACACTGTGTGGTGTTAAACAGGTGGTTTCAGCTCTTGAATGAATGTAATGTCGTCTGTTCTGCTGTTAAGGGTGGATGATGAAGTTACAGTGGGTGAAGTTCACTAAACAGCCTCACTAAAACAGGTTCAGTCTAAATCTTAGTAATGCTGTGGGTAAGAAAACACTCTACAGGTCAGTTCACCTGCAATCTCACTAAGACACCAAGACTACAGCCTTATCTTTATGACAAGCTAAAGTCCAGCAGGATGAACTCTGCTGTAAAAGCTCCATAGTGAAAGTAGATCTCTGATCTCCAAAATCTGAACTGCAGGGGTCCAGATCATGTTCTCTTCAAGTTACACTTATTAAACACTAATGTACATGTGTCATTATGAGATTTGGATAACTTAAAGTACCATCATTACCTATAATTAAAACTATTTCATCTGTAGTTTGTAGTGATAATATTTATTATTATACCACTGAACACTGTGGAATACAGAATTTCTCCTCTCATGTCAAAGTTGAATTCGTTTTGTTGTGAGTTATTTTAAATTATATAGTATTTTAAACCGTGATTACAGACTTTTAAATTATTATCACATTGTCAGAAGCAAAGAACTCGGGTCAACGTGAGCAGAGCTAGCTAAAAGTCAAAGACAAAATCAACAATCAGCGAGGCAGACACGTTAGAAGGGCTAGGTGAGGGGGTGGTAAGGGAAACGAAAGAGAATATTGAAAACCAGAAAGGAGATCAAACGAGAAGGCCGACAGGGAATAAGCAAAAGAGGAGGTCTAAAATGAATAGGGTCGAAGCCAGAGTCTGAAAATACAAGTAGAGAAATGCTCAGATTAGATAAGATTAGATTCAACTTTGTCATTGTGCAGAGTACAGGTACAGAGCCAATGAAATGCAGTTAGCATCTAACCAGAAGTGCAAGTACAGTATTATTTACATAAAGAGCTGTAGTAATACATATATACACATGATATAAGTATATATATATATATATATATATATATATATATATATATATATATATATATATATATATATATATATATATATGAATGTATAAGAGCAACATTTACAAATGAATGTTGGAACTGTGAGAGTAGTGCAAGTAGACAGAGATGTGAGATGAGTGATGGATTGTGTGAGGCACAATATTTCAATCATCTATAATTTATTACTTCTCTAGTTAAATAAGGTAAAGACCACAAACACAAGAACTGTTTAATGAAACAGAATAATTTTTTATAATCCTACTACAGGGTTTACTGTGTTACTGAAAACAGGCCAATGGATTAAAATGACTTAAACCTCATTTGGCTGTAATATTGTTGTTGTAAGTAAGCCAGTCTTGTTCAATAGTAAGTACAGCAGACTATTATTGGCCACCACCTGCTACAGCCCACAAGTCACACTGAGCACTGACAAACAGAGCTGCAAAACCCAAATATAATATAAAGAGGTTCCTACTACAAAATCATCTAGAATATACTGAGCCCAAGACCAGACCAGACCAGACCAGACCAGATCAGACGTCAGTATTTTACTTTAAACATGTTACTGTAGTAAATCAATTAAACCGCTTAATTCAGAAATAATAAACTGCACAGTGGCGACACCTGGTGGACAGCTTTGTGTAAGTGCATCGACAAAAAGTAACCCAGCGAAGATAGTATGGATTCATTCAAGATTAAAGCAGTTATGGTCATATGAAGAGAGGAACAAGCAGTTGCACTGTGCAGCTGTAACACCTGAATCAGATTAAAGGTCCTGAGGCTAAACCTACACGGTACCTTCATTAAGACGTTCTCACACACAGTGCAGTGATGGTGAATAGGAACACATGTAGGAGAACCTCTTAGAATCACATCTGGATATGTAACTGTTCTGATTGTGTGTACTGTATTACCCTGTTCTTCAATGGTCAGGACCCCCACAGGACATGATTGGCCAACTGTTTTTCTAAACTGATCAAATGAATTGATCCAAACGATTCATGAAAAAAATCAGGTAACTGTTAAAACTCTCAACAGTCACAGACAAAAACACGGTTGTCTTCTGAACCGTTGTACAGGGTGGTCATGGAGACAATTCAGGAGGCAAAGGACATGCAGGCAAACAGGTAACAAAAAGAGTGATGTGTTATCATTGAAAACCATCATATATGGTGTATGAAAAACTTTAAAGAGTTTGTATTAACTATTCAGCATGAAAGCTGAAATAACTATCGTATAAACATGACTGATGTACACCAAGATGAATTCCACGTTAACCATATATACTTCATCATATATGATACAGGAAGTGATACGCTGCAAATGGGACTTAACTTACCATTATTACTATGGATTTGTTTTATATATGAAAACAACATCAACAAGGCGTTTGCACATTCTAACACGATTTGGAATGCTGAACTTGTATAAAACCAATTCTTGAGATGTTTCAGTCATTGTAAATGCTAGAATTTGAAAAAGCAGAAAACTCAATTTTCTCATAGTTCATAAGTCTTGGCATGCGGATGTAGGACAAAGGAAAATAAAACAAATAAAAGAGAATATGTAATAAAGAATATGTTCATAAATGTAATAAATGAACTTATTCAGGATTCTGTATTATAATTCGCTATTTTAAGTTGCTGTGAATGCATGAGAGATTATATTTTATGAAACGGCCGCGTTTGCTGAGAAACAACAATACGAATTTACAGTACCATTAATGTTTCACACCTGGAGAAGAGCTATTATATGGCAAGAGAGATACATACCAACGGAAATGTGGAAGAACAGATATTAGAAGGCCTGAATGAACTAGATCACCAGGGTACAACCAGTTTAAAAAAATTACCATGGACCTTCAGGCCACAGAAAGTAAGACGGCATTATATGGGGGGTCCACACAAAGGTCAGTGGCGTTTGCTAACACCACCAAACCAACAGGATTTTCAACATAAGTAGAGGAACATGCAGGTGATACTGCATTAAGAAAAAATATACATCTGAATAAAATAAACAGGTACTTGCTTGTGACGTACATCTGTCTCAGATGGGCTGCCGAACGAGACTTTTTAGTGACAGTTGCTTCCTTTATTTTAGGAGATAATGCGAGTTTTCCAGATTTTTAGACGTTTTTGAGGTTCCAGGAGATAAGTCCTCTGGTAAACACCAGAAAATACTATCACGGGTCTGACACAACTCTACTGCCTGCCCATGCCATGTTCCACAGGCTGGTATATGAAATAATCTACAGTAAAATTCTGCCTCTTTAGGAATTTGATAGTCAGAAAAATATATACGATTTCTTGTACATATTTTTAGGCTGCAGACTGTCCACTGCGCCCAGTTTCTCCCGTTTTATTTAGGCCATTTACTCTGAATCTTTACTCACAAAACGCCATCTACAGGCGACATAACAGAACTGGCCCGCACCATTTTTAGAGGTGGAACGCGGAAACCATTTAAGGTGGTAAGGAGTGTCGATCTGCTCCACAGAAAAAACACCTCCGGATTGTCTTAATGAAAAATCGGTTGTGGGAGTTTGAGGGTGATAATGATTGGTCGGCATGTCACACATGATGCAGAAGTATTTACCGCTCCCCTTTGTTTTTCTCGCAGATGTTGGTGATGCAAGAAACCGAAGTGTAAGTATTCCTGTGGCGGGGCGCGGAAAGTATTCCGAGGAGGAGAATGTTTCTGGGATCAGCGTTTTGAATTCCCTCGGTAAGTTTAATAACTAAGAGGAGTAAGGAATGTCTGTCTGTAGTTTAAAGAATGAGCTTTAATGTGGTTCCCGGATGTAGAGCTGGTTCAGATAAACTCAGCGGAGGAGTTTAGTGGAGGAGCGGTCCTCACAAAATAGCGGATTGCTGAAAGATGGAGGTGTAGTAATAAGGTTTTACCAGCAGAGGGAGCAGCAAACAACCCTGCAGACAATGTGATGCTGTAGAGCTTTGCTCTTCGCTCCTGCTCTTGTTTATTATATTTAATAAGAATATTTAGTAATATTATTTTTGATATCCAGTCCTAATCACCTGTGAGACTACACTGTATGTACAGATACACATACTTATATGTAGTAGGTTTTTATTACTGATTGTTTTTTTCAGGGGTTCCATGCTCGTTTAATCATGCCAGTGTGGATGAACTGTCAGACGTCCAGAGTCCAGCTGTGCATAAAAAGCAGCGACTTGTAACTCCAGCTGTCAGAAACTGTATCAGAACGTGAGTAATTCTCTCTCAGCACTTACCATGAAGAAACCAGGATGAGGAAAACCTCTTTGGTTCCTCTTAGTGTTCCTTCCTGTTACAGTTTCCCCATGTCGCTACCCTGAGGATCTAGATCCTAATTAATCTGGACTTTTGTCATGTATTTGGTCATGGATGTTTACAGGATGAAGAGAACAGCATCTCTAGAACCCAGCTGCAACCCCAGAGATGGAGGAACCTCTAACTTATGGTACATCACTAATTTAAGAATGAATTTGTTTTCCACAGTGTATATATATATATATATATATATATATATATATATATATATATATATATATATATATATATATATATATATATATATATATATATATATATATATATATATATATATATACATACATACAGTTGTGATCAAAATTATTCAACCCCCACTACAGTAAAGTGTTTTAGCAAGTTTGACTTTTATTTTTTATCTTGCTCACAATCAGGTCAAAGAAGGACTTTAATTATAAACAAATGCAACTTAAAGTACAACAATATTCTTTGTAGTATATAAACAAATATCCTTTTTGTGATTTCTTCAGTGACAAATTTATTCAACCCCTTAAAAATGACTACTCTCAAGAACAGAGGTCTCAATCAGGTGTCTTCAGTCAGGCGTTGAAAGCACCTGCAGATGTGAACAGAGCCAAAACGAGCAGCAATTAGGTAGATTTAAAAGGACTAAGATACTCAGCTCCTTCTACACAGTTAATAGTGTCTTTGCAACATGGTGAAGTCCAGTGAATGGTCAAAGAAGTCAAAAGAGGAGGTCATTTCTCTTCATAAGCAAGGGTGCGGATATATAAGGATAGCAAAGACATTAAACATTCCAAGAGACACAACTGGAAGCATAATTCGCAAGTTTAAAGCTAAAGGCACAGTGCAAACGGTACCTGGGCGTGGCAGAAAGAGGTTGCTGTCAATGACTGGTGTCCGTTACCTGAAACGAAAGGTGGACAAAAATCCCCGGCTGACAGCTGAGGCACTGCGACAGGACTTGTCAGAGGGAGGCACTCAGGTTTCGGCCCAGGCGATAAGGGGCACACTGCGAGATGAAGGCCTCCGTGCCAGAACTCCCAGGTGCACCCCTCTGCTGACTCCAAAGCACAAGAAGAGTCGACTCCAGTATGCCAAAAACCATGTGGACAAACCACTAAGGTTTTGGGACACTGTTCTCTGGAGCATGGAGACAAAATTGGACCTCTTTGGGCCTATGGCTTAAAGATATGTTTGGAGAAGGAAGAATGAGGCCTATAAAGAAAAGAACACCTTGCCTACTGTGAAGCATGGCGGTGGGTCAGTCATTCTTCCGGGGCTGTTTCGCTTCTTTCGGTACAGTGAATCTACACTGTGTGCAAGGTATCATGAATTCAGTTAAATACCAGGAGATCTTGGGTGAAAATGTCATGCAGTCAGTGACAAAGCTGAAGCTTGGGAGACGTTGGACCTTCCAATAAGACAATGATCCCAAGCATACCTCAAATTCTACCAGGGCTTGGTTGCAGAAGAAGGGTTGGAAGATTCTGGAGTGGCCATCACAATCACCTGACTTAAATCCCATAGAAAATCTCTGGTGGGACTTATAGAAAGCAGTTGCAGCATGCAAGCCCAAGAATGTCAATAAACTGGAGGCCTTTGCCCAAGAGGAATGGGCTAAGATACCTTTAGATCGCTGCAAGAAATTTGTGTCAAGCTACAGTGAGTCCAAGAAGTATTTGATCCCTTGCTGATTTTCTTCGTTGGCCCACTAATAAAGACATGATCATTCTATACTTTTAATGGTAGATGTATTCTTACATGGAGAGACAGAATATTAAAAAGAAAATCCAGAAAATAAATCTAAGGAATATATATTAATTGATTTGTATTTCATGGAGTGAAATAAGTATTTGATCCCTCTTGCCAAACACACTCAATACTTAGTGGCAAAGCCTTTGTTTGCAAGCACAGCGGTGAGACGTTTGTTGTAGTTAACCACAAGTTTAGCACACACACCAGGGGGAATTTTGGCCCACTCTTCTTTGCAGATCCTCTCTAAATCATGAAGGTTGGTGGGCTGTCGCTTGGCAACTCTGACCTTCAGCTCCCTCCATAGATTTTCGATCGGATTGAGGTCTGGCGACTGGCTGGGCCACTCCATGACCTTAATGTGATTCTTCTTGAGCCAATCCTTTGTTGCCTTTGCTGTATGTTTAGGGTCGTTATCATGTTGGAAGACCCAACCACGGCCCATTTTCAGATCCCTGGCAGAGGGGAGGAGGTTGTCCCTCAGGATTGTGCGGTACATGGCTCCATCCATCTTCCCAGTGATGCGGTGAAGTAGCCCTGTACCCTTGGCAGAGAAACACCCCCAAAACATTATGCTTCCACCTCCATGCTTGACGGTGGGCACAGTGTTCTTGGGGTCATAGGCAGCATTTTTTTCTTCCTCCACACATGGCGGGTGGAGTTGAGGCCAAAAAGTTCAATTTTGGTCTCGTCTGACCACAAAACCTTCTCCCAATAACTTGGTTCATCTTTCAAATGATCATTGGCATACTTGAGGCGCGCCTCCACATGTGCTCTCTTCAGCAGGGGTACCTTTCGGGCACTGCAGGATGTGAATCCATTGTTGCGCAAAGTGTTGCCAATTGTTTCCTTGCAAACTGTGGTCCCAGCTGCCTTCAGGTCATTTGCTAACTCCTGCCGAGTGGTTGCAGGACGATTTCTGACCGTTCTCAGCATCATTGCCACCCCACGAGGCGAAATCTTCTTTGGAGCACCGGGCCGAGGTCTGTTGATTGTCATGTTATACTCTTTAAACTTTCTGATAATTGCACCAATAGTTGTTACTTTCACATCCAACACCTTACTAATCTTTTTGTAGCCCATTCCAGCTTTGTGAAGGTCAACAATTCTGACTCTGAGGTCCTGTGACAGCTCTTTGGTTTTACCCATGTTGGAGACTTGAAATCTGTGTGATCTGTCTGATTCTGTGGACAGGTGTTTTTCACACAAGTGATTAGTGAGAACAGGTGGCTTCAGGTCAGGTAACAAGTTGATTGGGAGTGTCTAACTGGTCTGTAAAAGCCAGAACTGCTAATGAATACTAAGGGATCAAATACTTATTTCACTCCATGAAATACAAATCAATTAATATATATTCCTTAGATTTATTTTCTGGATTTTCTTTTTAATATTCTGTCTCTCCATGTAAGAATACATCTACCATTAAAAGTATAGAATGATCATGTCTTTATTAGTGGGCCAACGAAGAAAATCAGCAAGGGATCAAATACTTCTTGGACTCACTGTATGTTTCACGCCTGAAGGTGCCACTGCCAAAGGGAGTTGTACTAAGTACTAATGATGTATGCGACTAAGGGGTTGAATTATTTTGTCAATGAGGAAATTACTGAAAGGACATTTGTTGGTATACCTGAAAAGATATTGTTGTAATTTAAGTTGCATTTGTTTATTATTAAAGTCCTTCTTTGACCTGATTGTGAACAAGCTAAAAAAAAAAAAGTCAAACTTGCTAAATTACTTTACTGTAGTGGGGGTTGAATAATAGTTAAATGTATTAAATGTAATACAGTTTCGTGGAAAGGTTTGAACATCCCTGATCATATCACTTATTCTGATCATTTTTAGAAGTACAAATAAGTCTACAAGGAGCAATTTTAACTATGCATTTCCTGCAGCTATTACTGCCTCAGTAATATTTATTTGTTAAATACAGTAGATAAACAGTAATTGTGTATTAAAATGATCAGAGATATGTTTCCTGTAGAGGATGTGTGATCTGTTTACATCTAGAAAATCAGGAGAAGCTGTAACTTAAAAAGGGGCTTCCACACCTGTACATCTTGTACCTCACATTGCGGTGGTTAAATTTTCCCCCCGTTTAATGTTAGCTGGACAGAAACCCAGAGAGACGTTTCTCCAGAGTCCAGCTGCACGTCTATGAGGAATGAGCGGTCCATAGGAATTCGAAATGATTGCAGCTGGGAAACTGACAGGTGAGTGAAACTTTAAGGCTTCTGTGATTCTTTTAATGTAATCGACATCTTAATTCTTTGTCTAATTATACATACTATATACATGTGACTACCACTCCAATCCCTCAAATACAAGGGGTTTCCAGAAAGGCTGACTAGCAGAAGATTCAGCATTACATTCTCCCAAACCAAATCAATGCTGATCACATATTTAAAAGTTTTAACCATCTTAATTTAATGTAGTCCTTTAATATCATGTTAATAGACTGCAGAAATACAGAGCAGTAATACAGAGAGCTAATCCACTCTAGGAAAACAGTGTAAAGATTCTCTCCAGTCCGACTGAATTCATTCTGATTATAGGATATATTGGGAAATGGTATCAATATAGAATACATATATATGTTATATATATATATATGGAAATATACTATCCCATTTGTTCAATACACAGCCCTACCAGATCAACAAGCAGCATGTTCAAGTACACAATGGGCTGATATCAACAACCTGTTGAATACACAGCCCTGAGGACTCAAACAACCTGTTCAATAATCAGCCCTAGAATGTTCACACAACCTTTTCAATACACAGCCCTAGAATCAACAACCTGTTCAATACACAGCCCTAGAATCAACAACCTGATTCAATACACATTGTTCAATACACAGCCCTAGTAATAAACCGGTTCAACCTGTTCCAATACACAGCCATAAGAATCAACACAGTTACAGCCTGTTCAATAAAAACAGAAATGATCTAAAACAACCCTGTTCAAAGTAGCCCTAGAGTAACCAGCCCTGCACCTGTTGAATAAACAAGCTAGAATCAACAACCTGTTCAATACACAGCCCTAGAATCAACAACCTGTTCAATACACAGCCCTAGAATCAACAACCTGTTCAATACACAGCCCTAGAATCAACAACCTGTTCAATACACAGCCCTAGAATCAACAACCTGTTCAATACACAGCCCTAGAATCAACAACCTGTTCAATACACAGCCCTAGAATCAACAACCTGTTCAATACACAGCCCTAGAATCAATACACAGCCCTAGAATCAATACACAGCCCTAGAATCAACAATCTGTTCAATACACAGCCCTAGAATCAACAACCTGTTCAATACACAGCCCTAGAATCAACAACCTGTTCAATACACAGCCCTCGAATCAACAACCTGTTCAATACACAGCCCTAGAATCAACAACCTGTTCAATACACAGCCCTAGAATCAACAACCTGTTCAATACACAGCCCTAGAATCAACAACCTGTTCAATACACAGCCCTAGAATCAACAACCTGTTCAATACACAGCCCTAGAATCAACAACCTGTTCAATACACGGCCCTAGAATCAACAACCTGTTCAATACACAGCCCTAGAATCAACAACCTGTTCAATAGGCCCAGAATCAACAACCTGTTCAATACACAGCCCTAGAATCATGATGTTCAATACACAGCCCTCCTTCATATATACACAGCCCTCAATCTGTTCAATACACAGCCCTAGAATCAACAACCTGTTCAATACACAGCCCTAGAATCAACAACCTGTTCAATACACAGCCCTAGAATCAACAACCTGTTCAATACACAGCCCTAGAATCAACAACCTGGTTAATACACAGCCCTAGAATCAACAACCTGTTCAATACACAGACGTGAACTGTTCAAATACACAGCCCTAGAATCAACAAACAATGCCCACACCTGTTCAAAACACAGCCCTAACAATTTCATTCAATACACGGCCCTAGAATCAACAACCCGTTCAATACACGGCCCTAGAATCAACACCCTGTTCAATTCACGGCCCTAGAATCAACAACCTGTTCAATACACAGCCCTTGAATTAACAACCTGTTCAATATCAATACACAGCCCTAGAATCAACAATCTGTTCAATACACAGCCCTAGAATCAACAAATGTTCAATAGGTAAGTGAATCAACAACCTGTATACAAGTACAACCATGCTATACATCATATACAGTTATACACAGCCCTAGAATCAACAACCTGTTCAATACACAGCCCTAGAATCAACAACCTGTTCAATACACAGCCCTAGAATCAACAACCTGTTCAATACACAGCCCTAGAATTAACAACCTGTTCAATACACAGCCCTAGAATCAACAACCTGTTCAATACACAGCCCTAGAATCAACAACCTGTTCAATACACAGCCCTAGAATCAACAACCTGTTCAATACACAGCCCTAGAATCAACAACCTGTTCAATACACAGCCCTAGAATCAACAACCTGTTCAATACACAGCCCTAGAATCAACAACCTGTTCAATACACAGCCCTAGAATCAACAACCTGTTCAATGCATTTAATAATATAAACATCAATAACATGGGAAACCTGTGATATTTAAAACAGACTGAAGGCCCAAATGTTCAATACACAGCCCTAGAATCAAACAATGTGTCCTGATATGACAGTCTACACAACTCCTGTTCAATACATAGCCCTAGAATCAACAATGTTCTGTCACAGCCAGAATTTCAGAAATACACAGCCCAGAGCAGAATGTTCCAGATCCCAGCCTGAATGTGTTCTATGAAGAGCAGCCACTCGATGGTTAATCCTCCTGATCAACAACCTGTTCAGTACACTGGAGGATCAACAACCTGTTCAATACCCAAGGTGGGACTGTGAACACATATAAGACAACATACACAGCCTAAATGAATTAAGGGTATTTCATTTCATACACAGCCCTAGAATAAACAACCTGTTCAATACACAGACACAGGAATCAACAACCTGTTCAATACACAGATAGAATTACAACCTGTTCAATACACAGCCCTAACATCACAAACCTGTTCAATACACCGAATCAACAACCTGTCAATACACAGCCCTAGAAATGTACCATATATAAATACACATGCTATACATCATATACAGTCATACACAGTATATATCAACCTATTCATTACACAGCCCTAAAATCAACAACGTATGCAATACACAGCCCTTGAATCAACAACCTGTTCAATACACAGCCCTAGAATCAACACACTGCACAATACACAGGCCTAAAAACAACAACCTATTGAATACACAGCCCTAGAATCAACAACCTGTACAATACATAGTGCTTAAATCAATACACAGCCTTAGAATCAACAAAACCTGTTCAATACACAGCCTCTAGAATCAACAAAACCTGTTCAATACACAGCCTTAGAATCAACGACCTATTCAATACACACTCCTTGAATCAATACACAGCCCTAGAATCAACAACCTGTACCATACAAAGTCCTAGAATCAACAACCTATTCAAATCACAGCCCTTGAATCAACAACCTGTTCAATACACAGCCCTAGAATCAACAATCTGTTCAATACACAGCCCTAGAATCAACAACCTGTTCAATACACAGCCCTAGAATCAACAACCTGTTCAATACACAGCCCTAGTATAAACAACCTGTTCAATACACAGCCCTAGAATCAACAACCTGTTCAATACACAGCCCTCGAATTAACAACCTGTTCAATACACAGCCCTAAAATCATCAAACTGTTCAATAAAGCCCCAACAATTTCAATACAGAGCCCTAGAATCAACAACCTGACAAATCTACAACCTGTTCTACCTTCATATACCTGTTCAATACACAGCCCTCAACCTGTTCAATACACAGCCCTAGATTTCAGAATACACAGCCCGGATCAACAATTTCCAGACACAGCCCTAGAATGTCTACACACCTGTTCAATACACAGCCCAATCAACAACCTGTTCAATCCTCCTGATCTTCAGTACTGGAACAACCTGTTTTTGACAACAAGGTGAGACGTTAACACCTGTTCAATACACATGCAGAAATCAACAAATTAATACACAGGGTTCAATTTCAACAAGTATTCTATACCACCAACCTTGTTCAATACACAGGAACCTGTTTTATGTTGAATCAACACAGAAGTGGCCCTGTTACATGTTTTTACACATTCAACAACCTGTCTGTACACAGCCCTAGTAACAACCGTTCAATACAAGCCCTAGAATAAGTGTACCGTATATAAGTTCAATACACAGCCCTAGAATACATCATATACAGTCATACACAGTATATATCAACCTATTCATTACACAGCCCTAAAATCAACAACGTATGCAATACACAGCCCTTGAATCAACAACCTGTTTAATACACAGCCTTAGAATCAACAACCTGTACAATACACAGCTCTAGAATCAACAACCTGTACAATACACAGCCCTAGAATCAACAACCTGTTCAATACACAGCCCTAAAATTAACAACCTGTTCAATACACAGCCCTAGAATCAACAACCTGTTCAGTACACAACCCTAGGATCAATACACAGCCCTAGAATCAACAATCTGTTCAATACACAGCCATAGAATTAATAATACACAGCCCTCAATCAACAATGTTCAAACCTGCCCTAGATATTTAAACACAGCCCTAGAATGCCCAAACCTGTTATACACAGATGTATGTGTCCTGATCAATACACAGCCCAGAATCAACAACCTGTTCCTACACAGCCATAGAATCAACTCTCAATACACAGTTCTGAATCAACAGATTTCAGAAATACACAGCCCAGAATTTCTAGATACACAGCCCTGTCAACAACCTGTTCCATACACAGCCCTCGAGTCAACAACCTGTTCAATGCACAGCCCTAGAGTCAACAACCTGTTCAATACTGAGCCCTACTGGAGGACAGCCCTAGAATTAACAAACTGTTCAATACACAGCCTGACCCAGAGCCCTGGAATCAACAACCTGTTCAATACACACCCTATATCAACAACATGCACAGCCCTAGAATAAAACCTGTTAATTAAGGGTATTTCATTTCAGTATTCTATAACCAGCAGGACACAGCCCTAGAGGGTTTTAACCTGTTCAATACACAGCCCTGGAATCAACAACCTGTTCAATAACAGCCCTCGAATCAACAACCTGTCAATACACAGCCCTAGAATGTCCGTGTTCAATACACAGGAACAATGTACCGTATATAAGTACACAACCTGTTCTATACACATCGAATAACAACCTGTTCAATACACAGCCCTCAAATCAACAACCTATTCATTACACAGCCCTAGAATCAACAACTTGTTCAATACACAGTCCTAGAATCAACAACCTGTTCAATACACAGCCCTAGAATCAACACACTGCACAATACACAGCCCTAGAATCAACAACCTGTACAATACATAGTGCTCAAATCAATTCACAGCCTTAGAATCAACGACCTATTCAATACACAGTCCTTGAATCAATACACAGCCCTAGAATCAACAACCTGTACCATACAAAGTCCTAGAATCAACAACCTATTCAAATCACAGCCCTAGAATCAACAACCTGTTTAATACACAGCCCTAGAATCAATAGCCTATTCAATACAAAGTCCTAGAATCAACAGCCTATTCAATAAAAAGTCCTAGAATCAATACACAGCCCTAGAATCAACAACCTCTACCATACAAAGTCCTAGAATCAACAACCTATTCAAAACACAGCCCTAGAATCAACAACCTGTTCAATACACAGCCCTAGAATCAATAGCCTATTTAATACAAAGTCCTAGAATCAACAGCCTATTCAATACGAAGTCCTAGAATCAACAACCTATTCAATACACAGCCCTAGAATCAACAGCCTAATCAATACACAGCCCTAGAATCAACAACCTGTTCAATACAAAGTCCTAGAATCAATACACAGCCCTAGAATCAACAGCCTATTCAATACAAAGTCCTAGAATCAACAAACTATTCAATACACAGCCCTAGAATCAACAGCCTAATCAATACACAGCCCTAGAATCAACAACCTGTTCAATACAAAGTCCTAGAATCAATACACAGCCCTAGGATCAACAGCCTATTCAATACAAAGTCCTAGAATCAATACACAGCCCTAGAATCGACAACCTATTTAATACACAGCCCTAGAATCAACAGCCTGTTCAGTACACAGCTCTAGAATCAACAACCTGTTCAAATCATAGCCCTTGAATCAACAACCTGTTCAATACACAGCCATAGAATCAACAACCTATTCAAAACACAGCCCTAGAATCAACAACCTGTTCAGTACACAGCTCTAGAATCAACAACCTGAATGTCCTGTATATAAGTACACATGCTTTACATCATGTGACTTTGCTGTAACCTACTGTGTTAAACTGTGCTATGCGGATTTGTTATTCAGTACATGCAACACATGTCCACTCAGTACAACTTGTCCACGCTGTTGCCTATACATGGTATCATGGAACATGTGCAGAGCTTAGATTATAATTTGTTTTTACATACATTCTTGATGCTCTTATTTTCAAGTTCATTTTCAAACTCAAGGAGTTCACTTATATTTAAAGAATTCATGTGTAACTGTATGCTTTTTGGTTCATAGACAAATAATTTCTATGAATAATTCAGTAAAAATGGTTAAAGATATTTATATAGCTAATTACAGTTCTATATATGGTGTAGAATTTTGGTTTAAAAAATATATACATATTTTTTTCTATATATATATACATATATATATATAGTAGTTTCTCTGTAAAAGATGACTTAGTCATAAATAAAATAGTAAAATAAGTAACATTGCTGAGACCACGTTAAATACACTGTTGTACACTGCAGCGAGTCTTAGTGTAGAGTGTAAAATATTAATATAAAAGAGCTGTTTTTTCTCAAGACTGGCAGACTCCTTTATATGTATTCATAGATTTACATCAGAGTGTTTAACTTCATAGAGTGTCGAGCGAGATAGGCATGATTGTAGGCATGAAAATGTAATTATTGCATTATCGATGATACCATCTCCATGCTTCTGCACGCTAATAATTAGTAGTTGACAAACAAAGGTTCTTCAAAGACTCATCCTGATGTTTAGACAGCAGTGTGACTGATCACTCAACCTGCTCTGGATTCTGGATTTCTGAGTTGTGTAATTTAGGTTAGATTAATGGATTGTTTATAATACTCGAGTATGTGTATACTGTGTATATACTCGAGTCACTGTCTGAGATGGCAGGTGGTATATCAGAGTGCATTGCATTGGGTTAGTGACTGGAGTCACTGTCTGAGATGGCAGGTGGTATATCAGAGTGCACTGCATTGGGTTAGTGACTGGAGTCACTGACTGAGATGGCAGGTGGTATATCAGAGTGCACTTCATTGGGTTAGCAGTGACTCGAGTCACTGACTGAGATGGCAAGTGGTATATCAGAGTGCACTGCATTGGTTTAGCAGTGACTCGAGTCACTGACTGAGATGGCAGGTGGTATATCAGAGTGCACTGCATCGGGTTAGCAGTGACTCGAGTCACTGACTGAGATGGCAGGTGGTATATCAGAGTGCATTGCATTGGGTTAGTGACTGGAGTCACTGACTGAGATGGCAGGTGGTATATCAGAGCGCACTGCATTGGGTTAGCAGTGTCTGAAGTCACTGACTGAGATGGGAGGTGGTATATCAGAGTGCACTGTATTGGGTTAGCAGTGACTGGAGTCACTGACTGAGATGGCAGGTGGTATATCAGAGTGCACTGCATCGCGTTATCAGTGACTGGAGTCACTGACTGAGATGGCAGGTGGTATATCAGAGTGCACTGCATCGGGTTAGCAGTGACTGGAGTCCCTGACTGAGATGGCAGGTGGTATATCAGAGTGCACTGCATTGCACTGGTATTTCAAAAGCACATTCTATGTAAACCGTTTTTGGCATATGAGCTTTTATCAGTGCCATGGTCTAATCATAGTTTCCGTGGACTTCTTTTTGATTTAATATGGTCTCTCAACATCATGTTTCCAGACTGCAGTTATACAAAGCATAATCTCCAAGGCCCAGCCATGTGTCTATAAAGAGCAACTACTCAATATTTAGTTCCCCTGATTTGAGTACTGGAAGATCAAAGAACAGTATATCCATCAAAAGACTGAATGATAGTAATATGGACATCACATTTTCATATTCATTATTTTAGATATGAGACACATTGTAACCACAAGAATGATTAAAAGACACTCAGCGTGTTTGGAGTCAGTGAAATACATTCTGGATGTTTTGTTTTAATTTATTTATGATAAATCAGATATATCTGTGTTTCTTTAAGGAGGGAGAGCGACGATCTGCTTCAGGATCAGTTCCGCTGTGGAGTGTGTCGACAACTTAGGACAGATCCGGTTTCTATCACCTGTGGACACAGGTTCTGCAGACGGTGCATCAACAGCTACTGGGACCAGTCTGCTTCATCAGGAGACTATTCCTGTCCTCAGTGCAGAAAGAGATCTAAAACACGTCCTGTTCTAAAACCACATACTGAGCAGGATTCCCACCGTGCAGCTGATGGGGTCCTGCAGAGAGTCTCAGAGAGACACAAGACCTGCATGAAGGACAGGTATGAGAGCTTGTTTGAGGGAATTAAAACAGAGGAGAATAAAACCCTCCTGAACAGGATTTACACACAGCTCTACATCATAGAGGGAGAGAGTGAAGGGGTGAATGAAGAACATGAAGTTTTACAGATGGAGAAAACTTTCAAAAAGAAATTAAAAAATGACCCAATCAGCTACCTGGATATCTTTAAACCACTGGAAGATCCTAAAGGAGAACAGGTTATAGATGTGATGGGTGATAGTGATGAACACAAAGAACCTAAAGAAGATCAGGAAACGAAACAGCTCAGAACCGTGCTGACTAAAGGCATTGCTGGAATTGGGAAAACAGTCTCTGTGCAGAAGTTCATCCTGGACTGGGCTGAAGGAAAGGAAAACCAGGATGTAGATCTCATGTTCGTGCTTCCATTCCGGGAGCTGAACTTGATTAAAGACTATCAGTACAGTCTTCACGGCCTTCTGTGGGACTTCCATCCTGAGATCAAAGATCTAGATCCAAAAACAATAGACATGTGTAAGGCTGGGTTCATTTTTGATGGACTGGATGAAAGCAGAATTCCACTGAACTTCTCACAGTGTGAAAAAGTATCTGACCCCACTGTGACATCATCAGTGGGTGTGCTGATCACCAACCTTATCAAAGGAGAGCTGCTTCGCTCTGCTCACATCTGGATAACCTCCCGACCAGCAGCAGCCAATCAGATCCCTTCTCAGTACATCAGCCGTGTGACAGAAATCCAGGGGTTCAGTGATCCACAGAAGGAGGAGTACTTCAGGAAGAAGATCAGTGATGAAGACCAAGCCAGGAGAATCATCTCCCACATTAAGACAGCAAGGAGTCTTCACATCATGTGTCACATTCCAGTCTTCTGCTGGATCTCAGCCACGGTTCTTGAGCAGATCATGAAACAGGGTTCTACAGAAATTCCTAGAACTCTGACTGAGATGTACTCACACTTCCTGCTCACTCAGACACACATGAAGAACGAGAAGTATGAGGAGAAAGACGAGAGAGACCCAAAGAACCTGCTGGAGTCCAACAGAACCATGCTTCTGAAACTGGCTGAACTGGCTTTCAAACAGCTGATGAAGGGCAACGTGATGTTCTATGAGGAGGATCTGAGAGAGTGTGGCATTGATGTCACTGAGGCCTCGGTGTACTCTGGGATCTGCACTGAGATCTTTAAGGAGGAGTGTGTGATTCACCAGAGGAAGATCTACTGCTTTGTTCATCTGAGCTTCCAGGAGTTCCTGGCTGCGCTCTACATGTTTCACTGCTACGCAAGCAAGAACATGGAGGAGCTACAGGTTTTAAACCCACAGAACATGAATCCGGTTCAGGTTTTTAACCCACAGGACATGGATCCGGTTCAGGTTTTTAACCCACAGGACATGGATCCGGTTCAGTTTTTAAACCCACAGAACATGGATCCGGTTCAGGTTTTTAACCCACAGGACATGGATCCGGTTCAGGTTTTTAACCCACAGAACATGGATCCGGTTCAGGTTTTTAACCCACAGAACATGAAGTGGTCTACGAATGATCCACTGCACAATGTGCTGATAAAAGCAGTGGATAAAGCTATAGAGAGTGAGAATGGGCATCTTGATCTGTTCCTCCGGTTCCTGCTGGGTATCTCACTTGGGTCTAATCAAGAACTCCTACAAGGCCTACTGACACAGCAAACAAGCTCAGAGAGCATCAGCGAAACAGTGCAGCACATCAAACAGCTGATACAATCAACAGGTCTTCCTGCTGAGAGATCCATCAACCTGTTCCTCTGTCTGACTGAAATGAATGACCAGTCTCTCTCCAGAGAGATTCAGGAGTATCTAAAATCAGAAAAATGCTCAGAAGCCGAACTTTCTCCTGCACACTGCTCAGCAATAGCCTACATGCTGCAGGTCTCAGAGGAGGTTCTGGAAGAGTTGGACCTAAAGAAGTTCAACACATCAGAGGAGGGTTACAGGAGACTGGTTCCGGCTGTGAGCAAGTGCAGAAAGGCTCTGTAAGTGTTATTTATAAATTCATACAATATTAATTCATATCTGAATAGTGATGACCATTTTTAACAGGGAGAGGGAATATCTCAATGAATGAACTGATTATTGGAAAATAATAAAATAATTAATTAATAATAAAATCATGCAAACAGGTCAAGAATTTGAGTTCTTGTTAACATCAAACGTAACAGTGTGGAGGCAATCTGATCTAAGTGGCTCAGACCACATGGTTCTTGGTGCCTAGCTGTTAGCTACCCTCGGCTATTTCACTTTAAAACATCTAAAGCGAGTTCATCTTTACGTTTCAAACATGTATACAGTGCATATAAAAGTCTACACACCCCTGTTAAGGTCTTGGTCATATTGAAAAATTAGATCAAGGTTCATAATTTCAGCTTTATTTCGACATTAAATGTGACCCATTAATCGTACAATTCAATTGAAAACAATCTCAGATAATTTATATAGAGAAAATATAAATAACAAAATTAAGTGATGTGGTTATTTAAGTCCCCTCTTATAATTGGGGTTGTGGTGGTGTTCAGAATTACCCAATCACATTTAAACTCAGGTTAAATAGTAGCTAGTACACAGCTGCCATTATTTAAAGTGAATCTCATTTTACAACCAAAGCCATGGTCCATAAAGAGATTACAACAGATCAGAGGGATCTAATTGTTGAAAGGTCAGGAGAAGGGTACAAGGCATTAGATATACCATGGAACACGAACGGTCATTATTCAGGAGATTCAATATGGCACTACAGCGACATTACCAAGAACTAGACATCCCTCAGAAAATGATGAAAAAACAAGAAGAAAACTCCAGCAACATTAAAGGAGCTACAGGAATCTGAGGCTCCGTATTCTTCACGTCTGGGCTCTGGAGTAGGGGGACATGACGGAAGCCTTTTCTAACAAAGAAAAACACTCATGCTGGCTATGTGTTAATCAAACCTACATCCAGTCTGATAAAAGAATGTGGGACAGTGTGTGGTGGTCTGATGAGACCAGGGTTGAAGATTTCCAAAAGGTATGTTTGGCGCAAAGCCTAAAGAACACCACATCCACAGTGAAGCATGGTGGAGGCTTCAGTAAGCTTTGGGGCTGTGTGTCTGCAGCTGGAACTGGGGCTTCAGTCGAGGTGGAGGAAACTATGAACAGTTCCAAACATCAATCAGTTTTGGTATAAAACCAGAGCAGATCAAAGCTTTGGACTGGCCCAGCCAGAGCCCAGACCTGAAATCCCAGACCTGAGGGCTGTACACGGGAGATACCATCACAATCTGACAGATTTGGAGCCACTTTGGAAGGATAAGTAGGCAAAGATCTCCAAGTCAGGATGGACCATGCTGATAGACTCCTGTCCAGAAAAACTGAATGACTGTCATAAAGTCAAAGGGTACTTAAACAAAGTATTAGTTTAAGGATGTGCATAATCATGTAGTCACATCTTTATTTTCAATTTTAAACCGTACAAAACTTCAGTTTGTTTCTCAGTGTGCTTGTACAGATTCTGGGTCACATTTAAGGTGAAGAAAATTTGAAATGATTTATCCTGATTTTTTTAAATGACAAAAACCCCACATTTATACTCAGAGTTGGCTGCGTTTTGGTCCCCAATGTTTCCCCAGAATGCAATACACCACAAAGATAGATTTTTCAGGTATATACCTGTGTACTTCTAAATGATTATCTGAGCTAATTAACTATTCTGCGCTGCTCTGTGTCAGGTAGCACATGACACATTCTCAAATGACATACAAGCACTGCACATTTATGTTTTAAATGTATTTACGATAGTAGATACAGCCCTTATAGTTCAGCTTTATTGGAACAGCTGTGTTTTGCTCCCACTGAGATAAATCAGGACTGGAACACCTGTGTGACATTGATGGGACGTATGTACCTCAATTGCACATCACTGAAGCAGCAATTTAAGGAAACTTCCTGATAAAACTTACTGGATAATGTTTTTAAGATTTGATTTCATCCTGCTTGCTGTTGCAGTGTTCTAGATGTTGTGTTTTCTTTTCTTTGCAGACTAGCTAACTGTAATCTCACTAAGAACGAGTGTGAAATTCTGTCCTCTGATCTTAAATCTGCAAGCTCTGTTCTGAATGAGCTGGACCTCAGTCACAATGAACTTTATGATGATGGAGTGGAGCTGCTCTCTGCTGGGCTGAAGAGTTCACACTGTAAACTGGAAACACTCAGGTCAGTATTCTGTTAGTTCATTCCTGAAAAATTAAGCTGTGAAGGGAAAGTAATGTTTTCTGGAGGGTGGGGTTGATCAAGATGGAGCGCAACCACATTAAAATGGAGGCCACTTTGCTCTTTTGAACAGAACACACTGTACCACAGTCTACCACTGTTAGTTAGAAGTGGGAAAAAACAACAGCAAAAATAGTTTCCAGTCAGAAAGATCTCGCTTATTAGCTACAATGGTAGTGCACAGTGTAACCCACAAAATAACAAAATAAGAACCGAAAAGTTTTTATTTTTGCGTTGTTGTATATTATGAAATGTAATTTTTTAACATCCTTTTAAACCACCAACACACTTCCAAACACCCAATGTGAGTAGTGTGCCCTCTTGCTTGTTTTTGTGCTGGTGTAGTGGTTTAGATTTTTTATTTGAGCAGAAAAATTATTTTTTGCTGCTTGTAGAGTTCAACAATTTCATTTTAATTCCTCAACTAAATGACAGATCCCAATTCTGTTGAGGAATGACAATCTAATAATCTATGAAGTACCTGCTTTAATGGGGTGTAGGGGGATATGGGTATAATTAATGAATTAATTATTAGGATATTAGAAGGCATAGTTTAGCTTACTTTAAGCACAAACCATAATTGCCGTCTGATCCAATCTCAGGGTGAGAGTTCATATACGAGACATCTAGTGATCTGCTCGCTTGTCACAATATTGGGTCATTTATCCAGACTAGTTTTAACAAAAGCAGTTTATTTACAGCATATTTAATAACAAGTTAAATAAACATTAAATGATAAGTTGGGTTAATATATGCTTAACAGGAAGTCCAGATACATCACATTCACTGAGAGACTACATGAGTTTACTGAAATTCAGAGGAAGCTATTTGGTGTAGAATGAGCAGAGCCGGAGCGTAAATCTGAGTGTAACCATATGTGTAACCTGTTATTACCCATATTATAAAAAACACAGCATCAATAACCACAGCACCGAGGACTGGACCACAGAAGGGCATTTTGGTTGTGTCACATTTCTGGAAGCACAGGAAGTGAAGTTCAGAAAGCATTGCATGAAAGTGCACAGTCTTTAGCTTTCCCGAGTTTGGAGAAAGGGACTTAAGCCTCAAGGAGGACCTCAAGAAGAGAACTGAAAAGAGGAGCCAAAAGAGACAAAAAGTGGTCACTTCCTCAAGAATATGCATTAGTCTGCTCATTCTTCCACAAGAGCATATCACATACACTTGAGAATTTCAAAGCATGGTTGTATCACTAATAAAACAAGCAATAGAATAAATGCATATCGTGGTTAACCAAAATACGAAAAGAATAAAATAAAATAATCTAAAGCCTTATACATTCTATATATCCTGAGGTTAATAAGTATACACGCTTTGTATTCGGGTTACAACCATTATTAACCTTTAACAGACCTACTGCCTAGAGGCTACATGGGAATAAATCATAGCATTTAGTAACACAAAAAGAGTGGCCAGTCAAATTTCTGTATGTCCCACCCAAACCTCCAGAAACACCACGGAACAATGTTGTGGAACATTTTAGCCTTCTAGATATGAGTAAGTTTTTATTGTAGTAAGGTACGAGCCAGTTCTATTAGGTGCTTTGCATCTGATTTAAAATTCTTTTCCCATTGTAGTCTGTCACTGACTTCTGAAAATCTCACTGTACACTGGAAGTACTCATGTCAGTGTTACAAATGTTAATGTGTTTTTAGAAACATTAAATGTATTGCTTAATTAAATAATAACATCTACTCTCAGGGGCATTATCTGTATTTACTTTCCTTTTGCAGAATTGCTATGTGTAAGCTCAGTACACGGTCCTGTGACACTCTGCGGTCAGTTTTTCAATCTGAAAACTGCTACCTGAAAACCCTAGACCTCAGTAGTAATGACCTGCATGACTCAGGAGTGGAGCTGCTCTCTGCTGGACTGAAGAGTTCACACTGCACACTGGAGATTCTCAGGTAATAAATTAGGTTTTCTTATTAATTTCTTATTATAGCCTAATTAGATAAAAAGGCAAGAGTTCTGATGTACTATGTTAAAAATACCTATTTAACTTCATTACAGTTCTGTTACTGGTCTGTTATAACCTGGGGTTTTAGTCTCATTCTACTGATTATTCTCCTAGGATAAATAACTTGTAGCGGTACAGGACCGCTATCACTGAGGGTCATTATCATTTGATGAAATAATTTAGATTATTACTAATTAATTTAACACAACTTAATTAAATGAAATAGAGAGGATTCCATACTCAAACTCATGAAAGATGGTTTAAACTCACTTAAATATTTATTATTTATTATTATTAAGATTTTCATAGCAAAAAACAGCAATGCACACGGATGATTAAGGTAATTACGTAGTGCTCACCTTAATCACCCAGTAAGCACTTGGTAATCTAGTACCAACCACTCAGTAAATGCCTCATACACAGATGCAACCTCTAAGCGACACCCTACCACCAACCCCATACCATATTAACTACCTAGCAACACTTTACCAACCACATAGCAACACCTTGCCAACCACCCTGTACACCTTAATAGCTATGTAGCAACATGTTGCCAACCTCTAATGACCAATCAATATGCACCCCATACAAGGTCACATCCTAGCAATGCCTTAGCAGCCAACTATACTATAGTGAACGAGAGGATTGTGATTTAATCACAAAGCAGCACTGATGCCAACCACTCAACCTTGTGTACAGTGCAGTTGTCTTGGACGAGAACGCTGTTTCAATTATCGTATCCTTTGAACAGCTACCACCTTCACTAAGGTTTGAATGATTAAATATATCGTCCCACATTTACCTGGGACTTGCTTGAGACTGGCACATGTGTGACTTACTCCCACCTCTGGCTCAGATAGATTTTTATATTTTACATTGTTAGATAATAATTAAGTTTGTGGAACTGTCAGTCTGTATTACGTTTCTGTTAAGTTTGGTTAGATACCAACCTGAGCCATCTCTCTCATTCTCTCTCTGCAGATTATCTGGTTGTATGATCACAGAGAAAGGCTGTTCTTCTCTGGCTTCAGCTCTGAGTTCAAACCCCACACAGTTGAAAGAACTGGATCTGACCTACAATCACCCAGGAGAGTCAATAATGAAGCTCACTTCAGACGGTGCATTCAGTAATCTCAGGTAATAACAGCTGTGTTTAAATCCTGTAGTAGAATAACTGTAGACTATACTATAGTAACTGTTAACATTATACTGTAGTTAATGTACATTAATTATACATTATAATTTGGTAACTATACAATAATTCTATGCTGTAAGTAGGGCTGCCCTCTAGAAGTTGAAGCTCTAGTTGGGCTAGGATGCATGCTTGCTGAAAAATTAAATCCATGTGACACCGTGTGCTGACGGTTCACTGTTAAAGCTAAAGCTGTGAAGCTGAGACACATGGGTGGAGCGATGTCTCAGAAAAAGTCTGGAGGAGCTTCTGAAGAAAAGAATCTCGATAAATCAAACCTAACTCTGCTCTTCGTTTAGTCAGACATCGAACACTGCTTCAAACGAGTGAGCTGACTTTCGGTTTAGATAGAATGGCTGTTTGCAGTGAAGGAACAACGGACCGGAGACATTTGTTAGAATTTCATTATTTTAGAACCTAAATTACAGATATTTTTATTTATTTGTCTACGGCTATGATTATCTTTATTTAAAGATAAGTACAGTCATTAATATGCCTGCCGATAAGCAAGAAAATTATTTTAGCGGGTGAAATAATTAAACATCTGCTGTTTTAGGTCTACCATTCTTCTTTTCATCTAAAATTTGGTTTTATTTAGCAGTCCATTATTTATGAGAGTTGAAAGACGAAGGGTCATCCTACTGAAGGAGCTGTTAAAAGAGAAATGAAAACGACTATAAGCTATAAGCGCTAGTATTCACTTTGAAAATTTAACAGACTTATGTCCAAAATATGAACCTCTCAGATAGTGAAAGGTTTTGAAAGAGCTTGTTGCTTGTTTAGAGACTTCTGAATAGACAGGATTTGCCATTTTGAGATATTCTCCAGTTTGCTAATAGGAAGAGACTGGAAATCATGAATTATATATGCTTTATAACACTTGCAGTCACTGGTAATGAACAGCAGGATCTGTCTGGATCATGTTTGAATTGTTTTAGTGTTGCTGGAAACACTAGAAAAGGCTCAGATTAATTCCCAGAAATCAGATTAAAACTAGTAAAGAGATCTGAATTTCTCTCAGTCATTGGGTGCATGTATACACTTACTTTAATTTTTTTTTTTTGATTTCTTAATTTCGCCTTATGTGAAATCAGACCACAGGGCCTTAAGGAATCAAGGAAACAGCACTTAACGCAGTAGCCACGAGACAGCAACAAAAACTATTTTGGAGTGATGCTGAAACCAGCTGCATGGTTGATGAAGTTAAGAATTTAAAAACTCATCTTCTAGATGACGCATATTTATGCAGCATTAAGTCTCAGGTTTTTCTTTTATGTTTATGTTATGTTTTATTCTGTAAATATATTGGTTGGGTGCAAGGCAGAAACCTGATTATTACCTGACTCATCAAGGATTTCACAATATTTGATCATCTAAGTGCATATAAATATGATTAATGAATGATCAGATTTCTATCTGTATTTCAGAGAGAAGGTGTAACAGTTTAGAATAAATATGGTAGTTAGCATGACTGACTTTCCACGTAAACACAGCTAGTAAATTTAACAGTGCATATATAGAAGTAAAGGTTACTCATAGTTCCCAGTGCATTGAATACCTAATTCTTCATTAAATGTTACTTTGCAACGCCTTTATTCAATTAAATTTTTTTTGTTCAGGGTTTTTTTCACATTATGTCATAAGGAAAGGAAAAAAGAAAGTAAACACAGAACAAAACACATTCCCCATCCCCCACCTGTTGTGATACCAGATATAACATCATATATGCACAGACACAAAGTCAGGTTTGCATAGAGAGAAAAAGAGGGGCGGGGGGTAATAATAAATAAATAAATAAGAAAGAAAGAAGCCCTTGTTACATTGTCATACTACCTGCGTCTATATCTTCAATAATGGTCAAAAAAGACTGCCAGATATTATAAAACCTCGTAGTGGACCCCCTTTAAGTATATCTAATCTTTTCAAGTGTAAGATGACACAGGACCTCTCTGATCCAGTGGGTGTATGTCGGTGGGCTAATAGCCTTCCATTTAAACAGAATCAATCTCCGAGCAAGGAGAGAGCAGAACATGTTTATGTCCCCTCCGTTGAGAGAGGTATCCATTGAGACCACACCATGCCATGAATGGGTATGGCTCCACTATTTTCCCAGAGACCTTTGAGAAAATCTCAAAAACAGAATTCCAAAAGGTACAGTTTTGAACACGACCAGAACATACGCAAAAGCGAAGTTGGAGTTATCCCACATCGGTCACACGTAGGGTCCAAATCAACCCTGATCTTAGAGAGTCTGACTGTGGACCAATGTAAGTGATGTACCACCCTAAACTGAATGACGGCATGCCGTGCACATACAGGGGATGAGAACATTCCTTGTATTAGTTTGTGCCATGTTTCTTCTAGTGTTGTTTCACCCAAATCTGTTTCCCGTTTACTTTTAAGAAGTCCTAGTGGGGTGGAATTATGTGAATTGAGCAGCTCATAAATTATGCTAATTGTTCACTTAGGAATTGTGTTATATTTAAACACTGACTCTAACAAAGATGTGGAAGGAATTGATGGAAAACGGTCCAAATTGGAGGATACAAAGTAGGTGGCGAGTCGGAGCACAATAGCGCCGCTAGGGATGTAGACCCAACAGGCGGCCTCTCCAAGGCTAATACGGGCGTAGCAGCTTCATTCATCATCCAGTATAACAGTGCACTTATATTTGCTGCCCAGTAACAGAACAGAATATTAGGAAGTGCCAGTTCCCCTGAATTCCGACCTCTCTGCAGGATGTTTCTTTAGTTTCTTTTTATTTGAGGGTTTTTTTGTTTGAGATAAAGGCTAATATTAAATTATTCACTTTAAGAAAAAACGATTTAGGTAAAAATACCGGAAGAGACTGAAATAGAAAAAACACATTTATAACAATACAAATAAATCTGCATCCAGTGATAACACTGCTTCAGATACACTGGGTGTGGAGGGGCCATTAAATATTATTTTAAATAAATAAATAAACAAATAAGTATTTACACTGAACTGCGGTCCAAGACAGGGCAGAGGAAACAACACCCCCAAAAATAAGGTGATGAGTCGCCATGTCTGGTAAGCGGGAGAAAAGATCTGAAAAAAACGTAGTTTTCCCAATTTGGCGTATAATATTGGCCAGGATTCTGGAAGTGTATATAAGAGTCCCACAACAATAACATATCGATGAATAGAGGCTGTATCCATGTTTGCCAAGTTGAAGCAGATCATCTTAAACTGAGTGTTCCATAGTGAGGAACAAATTTAATCTACTTTGTATTGATGTCCAGATGTGTTGTATTCTCCTGCCGATCTCCTGCCAGTCGTTTTATTCAAGGACAGAATGTAAATGGACATGTAAAACTGCATCAAGGTATTTTTTCACCCTAAACAAAATCACATACCTTCTATATTTAACATCAGAGAACAATATTGTGACTAAAAGAGTTCAGTGGACCTTAAATAGAAATTACTTAAAGTTAATTAATATTTGAGTTCTCATGGTGTACCAGTGTTGTTCAGCGTTCTCCTGATGATGAAGAGAAAGGCCTTTAGTGGTTTAGAAGTTATCTTGGGTTCCATCCCATGAGCATCATCAAGTCTTCCTCCGATGAACTTCCATACATGTGTTGTAAAATAAAACTGAAAACACCTGACTCTAATTTCACCTTCAGATTATCTACCTATCTTCAGGGTTCACATACTTTTACCACTTACAGATACGTACAGATGTTGGATCATTTCCAACAATAACTTCATTATTAACGCCATAGTTACTAATGGTTATACAGTGTATGTTCGTCATTAAGAACACAGAGAGAGAGAGAGAGAGAGAGCACAAGGCAGAAAGAGAACAGAATTTTGAATTGAATTTTGAAAATATTAATGTGTGTGTGTGTGTGTGTGTGTGTGTGTGTGTGTGTTTAGACTGGAACATGGAGGTAAGAACAGAATCAAAGCAGGACTGAAGAAATGTAAGTACAAACACACACACTCACACACACACACCTGTTTTTGTGAATTGTGGTCACCTGCTGGAGTTGTGACAGTAGAGTGAGACTGTAGAGCGTTAGTGACTGTAGGTCAGTGAGGTCATGGAGCAGGAGGTGAATGTGGAGTCTGTAGAGTGTTAGTGACTGTAGGTCAGTGTGGTCGTGGAGCAGGAGGTGAATGTGTAGTCTGTAGAGTGTTAGTGACTGTAGGTCAGTGTGGTCGTGGTGTAACAATTACCCGTTTAGGTATCTTGCTAACACAGAAAATGTGGGGATACCATCTACTAGGTGCTTCAAAACCCTCTTTACTAGAACACCAACACTAAACAATCACAACACAGCCCATGAATCCCCTGTACAAACAAACATATTAATCACCGCCATACATACTCAACACATTAACAACCACATTAACAAAAGGTTTGAGTGTATGTCTCCATAGAGAGGCAGAACTGGATAGCTCTCACCCGGAATGGAGAACTTTTGAGTCTTTTAGCAGTTCCTGTGTCCTGGACGTGGCCTTGTAGGGGTAAACAGTCCTTTGCTGTCCCGGAGAGTAGCTCAAGTCCGTTTAGTTGAATAGAGATGTTGAAGTGTCCGTCCAAGCTGTATTGCTTCCATCCCATAAATGCACAGGGTTATAACCGCCAACAAGTGCCACCAGAACAAGGATCAACAAACACCACAGAAAGAAACCATCCTGTAAGGAATAAACAGAAATACACCGTTCCAAAAGAGATCTCTCATTTAGTATCTAATCATCTAATCATCTGCTACTTACGTGAGTATTTGAACAATGAAGTTCCTCAAACAAGGGTTATCTTGACCAGAGCTGAGAAGCTACCTTTAGCTCCCTCCAATGCTGTCAATAGTGTCCTTTTCTTAGCATTTAAACTGAGTGCAATAACCGCTACCGCCACCCTGTTGCCGGCATCAGAATAACAACTTAAAACATATGTGGCAAGCTGTCACAATGGAGCAGAAGGTGAATGTGGAGTATATAGAGTGTTAGTGACTGTAGGTCAGTGTGGTCATGGAGCAGGAGGTGAGTGTGGAGTCTGTAGAGTGTTAGTGACTGTAGGTCAGTGGGGTCATGGAGCAGGAGGTGAATGTGGAGTCTGTAGAGTGTTAGTGACTGTAGGTCAGTGCAGTCATGGAGCAGGAGGTGAGTGTGGAGTCTGTAGAGTGTTAGTGACTGTAGGTCAGTCGGGTCATGGAGCAGGAGGTGAATGTGGAGTCTGTAGAGTGTTAGTGACTGTCGGTCAGGTTTGGGACAGAAATGACTGGGGCTCTATGGGAGGAACGAGGGATGAATAAACGACAGATAGAGGAGTGCGGGTCAGTAAGGCTGTGGATTAGTGTTTGGGGACCTGCCTGATTTAATTAATATAAAATCAATAACTTTACTGGCATCTCTCTCCCTCTCTCCCTCTCTCTCTCTCTCTCTCTCTCATTCTCTCCCTCTCTCTCTCTCATTCTCTCTCTCTCTCTCCTTGTGTGCAGATTCCTGTGAGGTCACCCTGGATCCAAACACAGTGAACAGACGTCTCTCTCTGTCTGACGGGAACAGTAAGGTGGAGTGTGTAGGAGAGGATCAGTTGTATCCTGATCATCCAGAGAGATTTGATGAGTGTGATCAGGTTCTGAGTAGAGAGAGTCTGACTGGACGCTGTTACTGGGAGGCTGAGTGGAGCGGATATAAGGTTTATATATCAGTATCATATAAATCAATCAGCAGGAAAGGACTCGGTGCTGACTGTGTGTTTGGATGGAATGTAAAGTCCTGGACTCTGGAGTGCACTAATAATAGTTACTCTGTCCATCACAATAATATCAGCACTGAACTCTCTGTTCCTCCCTCCGACTGTAAGAGAGTAGGAGTGTATGTGGACTGTCCGGCCGGCACTCTGTCCTTCTACAGAGTCTCCTCTGATCCACACACACTGACTCACGTCCACACCTTCTACACCTCATTCACTGAACCGCTCTACGCTGGGTTCTGGGTTCAGTATAACTCCTCAGTATGTGTGAGAGAATAACCTCCTCTCTCTCTCTCTCTCTCGCATGACGGGAGAGTGCTCTGTGAGTGTGAGCGTGTGTGAGAGCTGAGAGCGGTTGTTTCTTCTATACTAGTTTGTTCTATTTTCCCTCTGTGTTTTCGGGGCTGTTCTGTAATGCAGTAACTGTGAGTCACTACATACAGTATTAACGGTCCTCTCTTCATTTTAATAGCTCCTCGGAGTTCCCCAGGCCTCGGGGCGGAGCGCGGGATGGCAGCTCACCTGAGCGGTGCAGCCCGCTCGCTCTCGCTCCGTGAGAGCGAGATGTACAGGCAGACACCGAACTAGTGAGTGGTGAGCAGGTGAGGGTAGATGAGGGTCATGGGGATCTGGTGGGTGGTGGGCAGGTGAGTGTAGATGTGTGTCATGGGGATCTGGTGAGTGGTGAGCAGGTGAGGGTGGATGGGGATCTGGTGAGTGGTGAGCAGGTAAGGGTGGATGAGGATCTGGTGAGTGGTGAGCAGGTAAGGGTGGATGAGGATCTGGTGAGTGGTGAGCAGGTGAGGGTGGATGGGGATCTGGTGAGTGGTGAGCAGGTGAGGGTGGATGGGGATCTGGTGAGTGGTGAGCAGGTGAGGGTGGATGGGGATCTGGTGAGTGGTGAGCAGGTGAGGGTGGATGGGGATCTGGTGAGTGGTGAGCAGGTAAGGGTGGATGGGGATCTGGTGAGTGGTGAGCAGGTGAGGGTGGATGGGGATCTGGTGAGTGGTGAGCAGGGTGAACTCACGGATGAGTCAGACCCACAGCCCCCTGTAGAGGTGGTGCATGCTGGGGAGGGGACGCAGGTACAGGTGAGGGCTGGTGAGAGCAGTGTTGGCTCAGTTAGTACGGATGGGAAGACTTCTGTGCCTGGTGACAGTATGGTGGGACTGGAGGAGGGGGAGTTGGGCTTCCTTGGGTCACAGGATGATGACAATATGTCGGACACCTCTGATGTGAGTGTCTCTCAGGTGGGGGGTGTAGGTCAGCTCTATTCCCTAAGGGAGATTAATGGGTTTCTGGACGACACGTTTGGTAAATGTGTTGATGTGGGGGATTTCTTCCCAGATATAGACAAGTTTAAAGCTTCTGTGGCCTTTTATCGGAAATCTACCAGCCTTGTGGAGCTAGATCAGAGGAAGAGGTTTCGCTTAAAGAACCACCTGGCCAAACTGAATAGGAAAGAAAAGCCTGACAAGAAGAAGTGATGATGACCACGCTGTTCTGGGTGTCTTTCTCTCTTTTCACTGATTTCTCTATCTGTGGTTTTCCTCTCCTGGTGATGGTGATGGAGCAGCTCCGGATAGGCTCATTAAATATTAATGGGGGCAGGGACAGGATGAAGAGGGCCATGGTTAGTGAGTCTTTTAGACAGAAGAAGTTGGATATGCTGTTCCTTCAGGAGACTCACAGCGACAGTGATAATGAGACAGAGTGGATGATGTGGTGGGAGGGAGAGCTGTTCCTCAGTCATGGCACTAACACCACTGCAGGAGTAGCTGTACTGTTTGATCAAAGGCTAGCTCCATGTGATACTCATGTCACGGAATTAGAGCAGGGCAGGATCTTACTGATCAGCTCTCGGATTAGATCCACGGAGTTCCTGTTTGTGAATGTTTATGCCCATAATAATGGTGGTGAGCGAGCTCGTCTGTTCCTCAAACTACAGACAGCGCTGCAGCAGGTTACTGGTGATCCAGTGGTAGTGATGGGGGTGACTGGAACTGTACCCTGGACCCTACTGTAGACAGAACTGGGGAGGAGCCACACCCTCAATCTGCTATGGTGCTGGGAAGTGTTGTCCGTCAGTGTGGACTGGTGGATATGTGGAGGGACAGCAACCAACATGTGAGGCAGTACACCTGGGTTAAGGTTTCAGGGACCAGAATCAGTGCAGCCAGGCTGGACAGGTTCTATGTGTCCTCAGCACACAGGAACAGGTTTTTAAAGACTGGTATACATCCTTCTGGGTTCTCAGATTATCATTTGATATCTGTGGATTTTATAACACCCAGCACACAGAGGGAGGGCTCTTACTGGAGATTTGACCTCAGGCTGCTCCAGGATGAGGGTTTTAGTGCGCTCTTTAGGACGTTTTGGGAGGAGTGGAGGCTCAGGAAGGCAGAGTTTAAGAGCTTGGTCTCCTGGTGGGAGGTGGGGAAAACCCAAATTAGGGTCTTCAGCCAACAGTACCGTGCACATAGCGCTGACATGGTCAGTGATACCCTTTGTGGGCTAGAGGCAGAAGTAAGACTGTTGGAGAGAGAGCTGGTTGACTCGGGCAACATTGGAGTGAGTGGGCAGCTGGACAGAAGGAGAAAGGCCTTGAGTTCCTTCCTCCATAAACATTCGAAGGCTGCACTAACTAGACACCGGTTCTCCACCATCAATGACATGGACTCTCCAAGCGCCTTCTTTTTTAACTTACCAAAGACCGCCAGACCCCAGAACAGGATGCTGCATCTTCGCTCTGCGGACGGAAGGGTGACTACAGTGCCGGCTGAAATGAGGACCTTAGCCACGGACTTCTACAAGGACCTGTACGGTGCGGTGGAGTGTGACCCTTCATGCAGAGATGAGCTGCTGTGCGACCTGCCCAGGATTACCAGGGAACAGGTGGACCTCTTGGAAGCTGTACTTGAGCTGCAGGAATTGACCACTGCTGTACAGGAGCAAACATCTGGTCGTGCCCCCGGCATTGACGGTCTTCCTGCTGAGTTCTATAAGCACTTCTGGGGGACTATCGGAGAGGACCTGTTTGCGGTTTTTAAGTGCTGTTTCTCTGAGAGACGGTTGCCTGTGAGCTCATCTAGGGCGGTTCTATCACTGCTACCAAAGGCTGGAGACCTGGGACTGTTAAAGAACTGGAGGCCGGTAGCACTGCTGTGCTCCGATTATAAGATCCTGGCTAAGTGCCTCTCTAACAGACTGAAGTCATGCATGCACTCCATAGTGCACGACAATCAGACTTATTGTATACCCCACCGCACCATAATGGACAATCTGTTCCTGGTCCAAGATGTCATTGATTTGTGCGGCATGGACTCCTTGGACATAGGTCTTCTGACACTGGATCAGGAGAAAGCGTTTGACAGAGTTGACCATGTTTACCTGTTTGAAACTCTCCAGGCGTTTGGCTTTAAGAGTGGTTTTATCTCCTGGCTGAGTATTATATATTCAGAGGCCTCCTTTCTGCTGAAGGTTGGAGGTGGTCTTAGTGCCCCTTTTAAAATGGGTAGGGGGATACGACAGGGCTGTCCACTCTCCGGGGCCCTCTACAGCTTGGCCATTGAACCCCTTCTGCACAGACTGCGGGCGGAGCTACAGGGCTTCTCCATGAGGGGTTTACAGGAGCGTGTAGTTCTGTCCGCGTACGCCGATGACATCACGGTCTTTTTAAAGTCTCAGGCGGATGTTCATGCTCTCCTACGTATGTTAGGCCTGTATATGGGAGCCTCTTCGGCCAGAGTGAACTGGGCTAAATGTGAGAGCTTCCTGCTGGGGCAGTGGGAGAGGACTGGCCCCCCGTTTTTACCGGCTGGTCTGCAGTGGGGCAGAGAGGGCCTGAAGTACCTAGGAGTATTTCTGGGGACTCCTCTCTTCCAGAAGAAGAACTGGGATGGAGTTGTGGAAAAGGTGTGTGCTAAGTTGTCTAAGTGGACCTGGGTCCTGCCACAGCTGTCCTATAGGGGGAGAATGCTGGTGGCCAACAACCTTGTGGCCTCTATGCTGTGGCACCGCCTGGCTGTCCTGGAGCCTCCAGTCTTACTCATCAAGGACATTCAGATGAGGATCGTCAACTTCTTCTGGTCTGGACAGCACTGGATTCCGGCGCCTGCACTCTACCTGCCACTGCAGGAAGGGGGACAGGGCCTCATCAATCTGTCGAGCCGTGTAAAATCTTTCCGGCTGCAGACAGTACAGAGGCTCGTCCATGGGAAAAGTCGAGCCTGGGTGGATACTGCCTGCGTGCTCCTCTGGCACGTGAAGGGGCTAGACTGTGATAAACACCTCTTTGTGCTGCGCCTGGACGAGATGAACTTGTCGGCAACCTCGCCCTTTCACCAGTCAGTGCTGAGAGCGTTGTCAGCAGTGCTGCACGTGCGCAGGGTGGATGAACTGCTCACACTTGTCGAGGAAGAGCCCTTGTTTTTTAACCATCTGATATCATCGCAGACTTTGGGGTCTAGATACATTTGCCAGCGTCTCCAGCAAGCTGGAATCACCACCGTTGGTGGACTGAGGTTGAATGGCGCTTGGAAGACCGCAGATGACCTGTGTGCGGAGACTGGTGTTCTGTCCAGCCGGTTGATGGAGAGGTTGTTGGGGGAAGTGGTTGCTGCGCTCCCCTCTCCCTTCAGGGAGATACTGGGACGTGGCTCCGCTGGGGATCAGCTTCCTCACCCATCACTGCCCATCTCCGCTGCAGCAATGGACGCAGAGGGATCTCTCCTTACTTTTAGGACCCCAGTGCTGACGTCACTGGAGGCAGCCACAAAAGAGGCACTGTATGTCACCTGCGTTAAGGTGGGGTACCACAAGACCCTGTCAAGGGTGAAAGAGTCGAGGTGGTCAGGGGTTCTGGCTCCGGGCTCTTCTCCACGAGGAAGCTGGAGGTCCCACTACAAACCCCCGATAGAGAAGCGTACGGCTGATCTGCAGTGGAGGATAGTACATGGGGCCGTGGCTACGAACAGACACTTGGCACACATCGACCCCTCGGTCAGCGGTGACTGTGTGTTCTGTGGTGGTGAGGAGACCACTGAGCACCTGTTCCTACGCTGCCCGAGGCTCCGTGATATGTTCTCTCTGCTCAGGACGTGGTGCGGTGGTCTTGGTGTGACGCTGACCGAGAGCATGTATGTGTTTGGGCCGAAGTATACAGCCACACAGCGCAGCGTTATAACTCTGAACTTCATACTGGGTCAGGCCAAGCTGGCAGTGTGGCTGTCCAGGAAGAACAGGATGAAGGGGTCCGGCTCTCAGGAGGCGGGGGACATGCTGAAGGCCCTTGCAAAGATACGACTCAGAATTGAGTTTGCTTTTTTTAAACTGACTCACAGACTTGAGGAGTTCTGTCAGGTGTGGGCCCAGGGGGATGTGCTATGCTCCGTATGTGTAGAGACGGACGAGTTTAGGTCCTCCTGAGAGTATTTTAAAATCAGAAAATTTTAACTGTGTGTGTTTTAGTTTTGGAAGGGGGGAGGCTGTACCCAGTGTGCTGTAAGTTTTAGGGAGGAAAAGGAGGAAAAAGTGGTTAATGAGGAGAAGGGAAAGTCGGAGGAAGAAGGGAGAGGGGAGGGTTTCAAAGTCAAAGTCTCTCTCTCTCCCTCACTATTTTCTGTGTGGTGTTTAGTTTCTTACACCCACGTGTGCTGTAAGTTTTAAAGGACCCCCCCCGTTAATTAAACTGTTTCAAGTCACACTCACTCTCTCTCTCTCTCTCTCTCTCTCTCTGTATAGTGTTTATGTGGTTTTATTAAATATTGATTCTGTAAGATAATAAAAATGTAAATAATTAATTTGGTGATTTTATAAACTCTCTCTCTCTCTCTCTCTCCCTCCTCTCTCTCTCTCCCTCTCTCTCTCACTCACTCTCTCCCTCTCTCTCTCTCTCCCTCTCTCTCTCTCTCTCTCTCTGTATAGTGTTTATGTGGTTTATTAAATATTGATTCTGTAAGATGATAAAAATGTAAATAATTTATTTGGTGATTTTATAAACTCTCTTTATCTCTTACAGTTTAACAGACTGTTTATATTACTGAGCCTTTAAGACTGATATATGTAAATGAGCTCTGTTCTGATTGTCTGTGCTGTATTGTGCTTCATTTAAAGAGCAGTTCAGGCTGAAACACTCCTTCAGTGTGAGTGGGTGGAGCTGAACTGCTGTAGTCTGAATAGGTGGATGTGTGTAGGTGTGTTGGGGTGTGTGTGGAATGTTTGGTAGGTGTTTAGAAGAGCTCTGTGTTTGAATGGTCTGTAGTTTACTCTGTACGTCTCTGGTCTTATCCACAACGGGCACATGTGACAGCAGGTTTTCATCCCCAAAGCAGGAGCACACTCAGCTGTTTGAAGACTGAGACTTAACTTACTACACAGGTGGAATCAGGTTTAAACACCAGCCCTGGGAATAAGACTGGACACCCCTCCCATAAGGTATCAGCTCAGCTACAGGGGGCTTTAAACTGATGTCTGTGAATGCTCCAGTTTCAGGTAGAGCTGACTTCTGACCTGGCCGGATTCACTGAGCCTGTAATACGTTGTGGGTCCACTGGACCAGTCACTTCAGAACACAAGGAGGGGATAATACGGAACTAAAGGAAACTCTAGAAACTAAATTCCAGGTTTAAAATGTAGAAGTTAATCTAACGTTCTATCCATTCAGGAATATATACGACTAAACTGTGCAGTGTTTCATGATACAACACTAAAGCTCCTCAGGTCTGGGCCCCGTAACCCCCAGGGCCATTCTACTACAGGCCACTATGTGCAGGACTCCGATGCTGAGGGAAATCCTGGAAACACAAGTCCTGAATTTCTTTTATACAGGACATTGAAGGTTAGTTCTCGTATCAAACAGTTACAGCACCATGGCTGGGTTTCCCAAAGCCTCTCCGCCCAAAGAGGATTCCTATAGGAAGGAGCGAGTACCACAACACACACACTGATCTTAATACTGAAGATGGCTTGGGGCTATGATGAGCAGTTCTAATCTAAAACGGTTCTGTTCACGTACTGCAGGTGGAGGCACATCATTTATCACAGCAGCGTTTAGGGAGAAGTACCCGGTTCACCTGTCCTGATTACACAGCTGCTTTCATTCCCCATTTTCTACAGTCTGCCCCTAAATCCACAGCACTGAAGACATACCAGCAGAGGGCCCCGGTGAGAGTGAGGTTCAGAATGAGGACAGACTGACCGGACCGAGTGTTCTGGAGTGGATTACTGGACCAGCCCACAAACCTCTACGTCTCTCAGAGAGAGAAGAATTTAAGATTGATGTTTATTTTGATCAGAGCTGCTGGAGCGCACGCTCCACCAAAACACTTCCTGTTCCAACAGCACCCCTCAGGAGCTATGATCTGTACATCTGTACTGAGGGAAGCACTTCACCGTGGTGGAGTTCAGCAGGGTGTAAGTTACGGTTCTCAAACCCACCTCTTTAAGGGCCAGAAGGCTGCACGGGTTAGCACTGTGTCTGCTACAGGGCATCTGAAGCTGGCTAATGGCTTAAATCAGATTTGCTAGAGCAGGAAGGCCAACATAAGACTCGTTTCCAAGACAACAGTAAACCCTCTCAGTTTACACTGTGTTCATTATTTAATAAATCTGTTCATGTAGTGAACATTCCACACCCAGTAACTTAATGGGGGATGAGTTATTTTCCCCTTCAGTTCAGATACACACATTCCTAATATTACTCATTCCAAACCTGTGCAGGTCAGAGAGCTCGAATGTAGACGTAATGTCCAGAGGAAGCAGACTCCTGTGTAGGGTTGATGGCTGTCTGAAGCACTGCCAGGTCTCGATCTGACAATGGACATCTGGAACCACCATGTTCTACCGCTCACAGTTCTACAGCATGAAACAGGGCTCTGAGCAGGAGGTGCTAAACAAGCCAGCCTATTTCAGGTTAACTCAGTAAATATACGGGTGAGGGCTCATGTCTAAACATGACTTCAATAATAAACTCAGTGTTCTCTTTATCTAGTGCAGCTGGACCTTCTTTCATCACAGGTCGTATGTCCATATTCAGGAGTTTGTTCCCAAATCTATTAGCTGCCACAGTCAGCATATACGACATGTGTGGTTGGTATTGGGCTTTAAGTAAGAAATGTTGGTGGAGTACGTACCCCACCAGCTGTGAGTCTTTTAAAACCCTTTTAGATTTAAAACTGTTACAAACCCATATATAGAATTCTGGGACTGAAATACTCAGATATGAAATAAGGTCCTGTACATGCTCTGGCTCCGACACAGGACACTGACTCTGCAGCGCTCCAGTATGCCGTAGCTGATGTGGCATGAGGTTGCTTTCTGTCTGAATAGGATTCCAAACACCGCTGAAGGTCAGACTGCAGCCGTGGAATGAAGACACAGTGACCCATGAAGAGATGGAGCTCACTGGACAAATCCAACAATCCATCCTCTTCCAAGCTGTGAGGAACGCTGTAGTGCTGACATGTTACTCCCGACCGAACGTCTCTCCACAAGTTCTCAGTTCTGCACAATAAAGGAAATGTTCATTATGACCATTTAGAACATTTTAAACAGAACCATCAAAGGAATAACATGTCAATCAAATTAATTATAATAATTATTTATAAAAGTCCATGTGTTAATTACACTTTAAAAAGATGGATCTTCAAGGGCTCTCTAGTAAAGACATTCTTTAAAGCACCATTAACACTAAACAGAACCATCGGTAACACTTTATAATAACTTTCAGTAATATACCATTAATTAATGATTAATAGCTGTGAACAAATCTTCAGTTAATGAGAATTTGAACGTGAACAAACGCTTACAAATGACAGTTCATGTAGTTATTAATGCATATATTGATGTTTACAAACATGTTAATAAATCATTAGTTCGTAAGAACTTGAAAATGAACAAATCATTAGTTAATGAATAATTGAAAATTAATAAATGTTTATCAGTCAGAGTTCCTGTTGCCAGTGTGTGCACTCATATATTTATAAATATGTTAACAAATCATTAGTTCATCAGAATTACAAAATCAACAGCAGTGGCATTAATACGCAACAGTGCTGCTGCAGTTCTACATACCTCGGCTCAGCCTCTGCTAGGTTGAGAAGAATAGAACACCCAAAGATGTCCAAGTCACAGTTCAGTTGCCAGTGAATCTACATTACGGTAAATTATTAAGGCAACACATGAATTAAGATTTATGTTAAGAGATGCATTTCAAAATGATTGTTTAGTTTAGACTTTGTTCTCAAAGCAGAAAGTTAATTAATTAGTTAGTTAATGTGCTTGCAAATTATGAGTAAACATGTGTAAGGCTTACTAGTTCATTAACAAATAGGTATAAGCTATACATTTATCAGTTACTGATGTTTTGCAGTACCTGAACTAAAGTTGAAACTCTTCATTATTAGTTAATGTTTATGAACGTTTACAAACTATTAGTAAATATGGATTTTAATTTCATATACCCTCTTGTTTTACTGGACATATCCATACTGTGATTTGCAATAAGAAACACAGTGGTAAACATTCAGCACACATTTACAGATCATCAGTGAATGGACCAAGACCAAGGGTGAAATTAATCAGTTACTTTTATTCGCAGAAAAGGATTTGGCGTATGTACTTTAAAGAAACAACAAAAAACCTGTGGACAGTGTTCAAAATCCAATAAATAAGTAATAATAAAGTCAGTATATTAAATTATTAATGGAGTACATTAATAAAATGAGAAACATTTCCAGAAGCAAGTTGAAGAGAAGAAGAAAAAGAAGAAAAGTTTAGTAGACAGGTCGACAGATTGACATAGATAGATAGATAGATAGATAGATAGATAGATAGATAGATAGATAGATAGATTGACAGATAGATAGATCTATACACCTCTATACACCTGCAAATTCATGCTTCCTTCACGCAGACAGACAGATATCATGATAAATGGCCAGGGAATAACAATACAATACTTTTGCATTACAAACATTGTAATTAAATAATAATTTAGCTGTATGTGTTTATTTGAGTGACATGTCAGAAAATAAGTGCAATCCAACCAGTGTTACCTCTGTGACTCTTTTGTCCTTCCTGCTGTCGCACTTGCTGTTCTTTTGCTTTCTTGCTTCTCTTCTCGCTTCGTCCTTTTCTTAAAGTCCTCTTCCGATGAGGATGTAGAATCTGATGAGTCAGTAGAGCTCTGTGTGGAATCTGACAATGGAGACTCTCAGTCCACCACAGTGGTTTGGCTTCTCATTGCTGTACAGAAAGCCAAAGTTTTGTTGTTAGACAGAATACAGTATACAGTATACAGTAACTGTCTGTTTTATAGTGACTATGATGCAGAAAAGATCAATTAAAGCCAACAAATATTTTGATTTCTATTGCAAGCTGCACTACTGTACTTTCAGGTTCTGAATTTGGATATATGAGCCAAGTGATTGCTGTACACCTAGAACAGTGATGCATATGCTGGATAAAACTGTGCACATAATTTCCACATGAATACAATATATTAAATCAAGAATTTTGTCACAGTTCATGTTTGGGTAATAACTGTGCTATTTTTTTAATACACTTTGGAAATTATATACAACATTTAATTAAGTAATGATAACGCATTTCTTATTTCAATGTTGAGGTGTGATTGTTCCAAATATTCATATACAGTGATTAAGTCTTCATGGCAACATTCCCACCATAGACCCATAGACACTTCATGTATTGACCAGCAAAGCCAACTGGAATGGGAGATATAGTGTAAGGTTTTGCATGAAGCTGCCCCCGTGTATATGCATGCATCATTACATACAGTACACGTTTTGTTGGCTGCCAATACTGTAATACTCTATACTCATACTACAATTAGAGCACAAGGAAAGCCTGGCGACGCAAAGTAAGTCCATCTTACCAGCAGATTTGTAAATGTTACATGAAGAAGAAAGGTAGACTAAGGAACTCATTTACTTTATTTGTAAAATAAAGGATGTTTGGAATGCTGGAACATTCCAAAGTGATTCTCAAGTCATCCACCATGTGAGAACTAGGACAGAAGTGATAAGTGGTGAGTGGTGGGGCTATCAAGGGTCTTTTGAACAACTGGAATACAATCACTTCATCATAAACCACAGTATCTGCTATGTACTACACTGCTGGGCTTACACAAGATATTGAAGCTGGCAGTTATTCTCAGTAATAATAAATTCTAGATAAAGATGAAAATGCACAGCCATCTCTCACGCTCTACTGCACTGCCACTACTGAGCACCACACAAGTATACCGGACTATCTGCTGGGATCCCGAGCTGCACACAGTCAGCCAGCACCTGCACTAGAATAAAACAAGACACCAATAAACCCTCGACTCTCAGTGCCAGTGAGTCACCGAACACCCAGTACTGATTAACACACTCCATATGGTCCACAGGCCAGAGGGGAGCTCAACACTATAACCCTTAAACTCTGAGCAGTGTCTGAACTCCAAGCTCGTACAGTCCTCGTACATAAAGAGCTGAATAAGAGCAGCAGAGGAAAAGGCCCTAGAAAATCTGGAGAAAAGCAGTGGGCAGCCAGGTCTCCGTACCAGTCATGGGGGGGTAACTGAATGACCAGGCTGAAGGATAAAGCTGGGCAGCTGTGCGCATGCTCTAACATACAGCGAGTGGCCTTAGTCGGAAGCTGTGGCTTGGTTGCTGTCTAGAGCAGCCAAACTGCTAAGCTGCCGGCTTCATACGGTCACAGCGTCCAGACCACACTGTGGATCAGACCCGGCTGTAGTGACACGCACTGGCTCAGTGCTGCTCCGAAACAGCGACCGCTACCGGCCGAGTACTACTGACGCTGTTACTCACTGGTACACTACCTTAGCCGCAATGAGCTGGACTGCTCTAAGGACCCCGGGGTGTCTGTATAAATGCCCGATCCACAGGACCCCAGCTGCCTCAGTATTTGCCTGTCTCTGTTCTAGTTAATACAGAGTTCCTGTACACACAGAGAAACCTATACAAGGGCTACATCAGTATATAATTGGTTGATTGAGGTGGAAGAGTGTGGAATCTGATTGGCTGATTGAGGTAGAAGACTATGGAAGGTTAAAATGCAGTCTGCTATTTTCATTGTCAGAAGCGTTTTGAGACAGACTGAGCGCAGTAGGGGGTGATAACGTCATGCCCTTTAACACTTCTGTCTCACTCCACGGTGAGTTCACTAACTCAACACAGCTCCACCCCCAGCTCCAGCCAACCCCGCCCTACTGGATTCACTTTTATTTCAAACCACCCGTTTCCTTTACCTCCAATGCCACAGCTGATTCTTCTCTCCATCCCCATCACAACCCCTCCTCTCCATCACCATCACAACCCCTTCTCTCCATCCTAACTAGTTCCTGTGACCTCCTCACACACATTTCATTCCATAGTCTTTTATTATAGACTAATTTTTAAAAAAAATTTATAAAAAAAAAATAAAAATAAAAATAAATGAAGGACAGAATGAGTGAATTGGACAGTAGATGGTAAAAAAGAAATGAAAAGATCCATTCTGTCATATATTCTGCTTAACCACCAGCAGACCACCCAGAAACACCAGGCTAAAGCTGCTTAGTCAGATTTTCAGGTCCACCTTACAATGAGACAATACCAATACCACGTTTTCACCGGTAGATGGGGATATTTCACAATACCAGACGTGCGGGAATGAGAGTTGATGGCAGGTTGAGCATGTTGGCTGTAGAATTCTGACCCCTTATGAAAACAGATTTAACAGACCTTCAGTGGTAAGAACTGAAATATTATATGATGGTGTAACACATACGGGTACTATATCATAACCCTGACAGATATAAAATCTACTGTAGCAGTTTTTACTCTGATCCTCTGAATAAAGAATATCGGCTATTATTTACATTATATATTAGTTTTACCCTGTTTAGACGAGGAGAGAGGAAGAGGAAGAGGTAGAAAGGGAGAGAGACAGACAGGGAGAAGGGCAGGAGGAAGTATGGTGTTCACTTTCATATGTGACCACTAGAGGGCGATACTGATCAGCCGAATAGAAATAAATCTGCAAGTGAGTTGGAGCTGCGCCTTTAGAGAAGAGGATCTGTTTACTGCTCTGGATTTACACAGTGAGTTTATTAAGTATGAATGTTCAGTATGAATGTTCAGACTTCCTTTTACTGCTAGTTATGAACATTGGTTATTGTTTTGATGATGTAATGGCTCCCTCTGTTTACACTAGTAAATAATAGTGTAGCTGCCTACCTGGGCAGTGCTGTAGCAAGTTTCGTTTTGGTTCCTATCCCCAAAGGACTTTAAGGATTGAGGCGGAACTATATGTCCGCAAGGGTTTCCGGGGGGACCCGTTATATGCACGGACGGTGCGGATAGTGGAGAGCTCGTATTGCACGTCGTTAAAAAGGTTAAAATTAAGTGTTTTAAAAGTGTTTCATGTGTGTCACGGAACGCTACAAGGGAAGCCATACCCTCCCTGTGTATTTAATGCAGCCAATGAGGTTTGTGTTCTGTTTGTTATTTATCTTACGTGAAGTTTATATTGCATTGCTGCTGCTAGTGCTAATATACATGGAGTTATAAGTTCATGCAAAGCCAACGGTTAAATAAAAGTGTTTTAAAACGCTTAAAAGTTAAAGTAAACAAATACAACATTGACACTAGGATTAAAGGGCTTAATATTGGAGTAAATAAGACATTTATGCTCAGTTGTACATGTGTTTATTTTATTTTACACGTTTAGGAATAAAACCCTAATCAGTGCATTTAAGAACAGTTGTGCTGTCATCATTAAATCAGAGGGAGGTACACCGAAGAGAAAGCTAGGATTAATTAGCTCTTGAGTTGTGAAAATAGGAGTTTAGTTCTCCTTTTTAGTTTGTTTGTAAACTAATGTAGAGTTTGAATAAACCTTGTTCCTTGTGTCTTCTGGTGAAATTCTTTCTTCCTCCACTGACCTGGATATTTCTGAACACATCAGGCTGAATCGTAATTTTGCAGCTGGGAGTTCCTCTATTTGGACTGGCTTTAACTATTGAATGTATTAAGTGTGACCAGTTTTTATTTTAATTGTTTTATCACCTAAAAAGTACATTTATTTTAACTTTGAAATGTTATTAAAAATGTAAACAGCAAATTATAAGTACTTTATTAAAAAATAAACCAGTGCACCATACTGTACTGAAAAGCCCTGATGTACTTTTTAAATCACAAAAGCCAAGACAACCTGCAGTTTATTTATGATACCTTACTAAATCACTCTGATAATTTAATAACAAATGAATTACTAAATAAAATAAAAGCTTTCATTTATATTCTAAGTACTGATGTATGAAACATCTACCCACTTTTTTTCAGAGAATTTCTATATAACTGATATAAAATGAAAACCAACCATGTGTAATGCATTACTAACATGTATTAAACATTACTAAATATTACTAAATATTGATAAGGTTTTGTTCAGTGAACTTAATATACTCAAATAAAGCGGAAACCAATCATGTCTTATTAACGCAGTTGTTACTTGTTTACTTAACATTAGTTAGCCATTATCAGTGTAGCACCTTGTTATGCATGTTAACAACATAACTTGATGTTAATCATGTCACCACTTCATATGAAAATGTTAATGCACCTGTTACATGTTTACTTAATATTAGTTAATTATTGTTTATGTATTACTTCTTGTTCAACATCTAATGCTTTTTGGATGTTAAAGAAGCAGTAATGAACGCAGTATTAATATTTTATAAATGCCATGCACTTAGGGTTGTATTTTTTCCTATAAAAGCAAGATTCTAAATTTACTTTATACATTATCAAACATAGATCATACTGAACTCCACTGAGTGTGTTTGATGTATTTAATAAAAACTTTAAAAGGATTATATAATTATAATTAAGTGTTACTGTGCTGTTCATAAACCTACCATGAAGGTATCATGGACATATTGTCACACTTCCGGGCTTTCCCGTTCCTTCGTGCTCATTCGTTTTGAGTTTTAGTCAGCTGATTTCAATCACTGTTTGTATTTTAAATCCGCGTTTTCACAAGCTCTTCGCGAAGCTTTGCCTACTCGTTAGCAATTCTGAGCGATCTCTTTGGTTCATGGTTATTCTGGTTCTGACTCCCTTTCGGTTTTCGACTACTCCTTTTTGCTGTTTCTCGTTATTGCTCTATTCTACGTATCTGGTTACTGATCTCTGCTCTGGCCTGTCTATCTCTCTTTCTCTCTCTCGCTTTGCCCTTCTAACTTGGTTGCCTCCGCTGACTGCTTCTTCCCGGTTCCGACCTGTGTCTGTCCCTGACTACATTTCATGCCCTACCCCTGTGCTGGTTCAACATTGTTGCTTAACTTGTTCAACACTTTGTATAATAAATCTGCTTTGTTTTTAACAAGAAGAATGAGGAATACAATGATCAATTTTCTATTTAAATGTTTTAAAATTTTGTGTATTGTCAAATCACCAGATTCAGAAAATACATTCTCAGTGCGTACAGCAAAAAAGCCCAACCAAATAAAAGGAAATTAGTTATAATTAGGAAAAAGGGGTTGCTGCACAATCCAGTATATATAAATATATATATTCCTGAAAGAAATCTGTTGTTTATGAATGTTTGAAATCTTATCTGTAGCTCCAGCTTTGTCTTTGCTATATATGAAGGTAGAATGACCCGTTCCCACAGGGTTCTGGCTCACCATTCCGTTCTCCTAATAGTCTGCACTCACTGGCGTGCGAACCCAGATCAGAAAAAAACAGAGTTGTCTGAATTCTCCCAAAGCTGCACAAGCTGGGGTTTCGGGCAGGATATAGGCAAAACGTGTATCAAGTCAGCAGATCTTTGGTGGCACTGGTCACACAAAGGAGCCATATTGACTTTAAATGTTGATAAACATACATACTGAACACTTCTGGGGGAGTCTGACCCCTAAATATTTAAAGTTATAAAGAGCATTGTGAAACACAGATGTAGTGATCGGTAGGTTTGACACTAGCATGTTCACTGGGAATAGTTAACTTTATTGAGGTTTACTTCATGAAAACTCCCTGCATGCATTATTACTGTACAGGACCTGAGGGCTAGAAACAGCAGGATCAGATAAGAAATGTAACACATCATCAGCATACAGGGATATTCTGTGCTCAAACAATAACTGAGGTACTACATGATAGCTGAGGTACTACATGATAACTGAGGTACCACATTATAACTGAGGTACTCATTATAACTGAGGCACTACATTATAACTGAGGTACTGCATCATTGCTACTTGAGGGAGAATTGTAGACTTGCAGTAAATAAAAGTTAGAGTTTGAAATGTTTGTGCTAAAGAGTTAAAAGATTTAAACTGTTTTTCAGGAATAATGTTACTCTGTGTGATGCTGATGATTTTCACTGGATTTACGGCGACCACATCAGGTGTGTGCACTATACTACAAATAGCTGTGTGTGCGCGTGTGCATGTGTGTGCGGGTGTGTAGGTATATGTGTGTATATGTGTGTGTGTGCGTGTGTGTATGTGTATGTGCGCGTGTGTACGTGTGTGCGCGAGTGTGCGTGTGTGCATGCGTGCGTGTGTGTGTGTGTGTGTGTGTGTAAAATACTGGTATAAAATACATATGTATTAATGTGGTCATCACAGTGAATTAATGCACTAATACCTGAGGCATCAAGGCATAATAAAGTGTATGCATTAATAAAGATCTGAGATAAACCCAGTCATTAGTTATTGGCATATACATGACTTTAACATATAGTTTTATTTTATTAGGTTGTAGCCCGATTTTTTGATACTGTGTTTATTTTGTGTTTCTTTTCTTTTCTTTTCTAAGTCTATAAATCATATGTGTCCTTTTTGATAACACTTTACAGGACTGTGATGTAGTTAATAGATTAATAGACTACTGAGGAACTAAGCAGAAACAAATGAAAAGTGCCACATTAATACTTAACACTTACTTAAACTACTATTACCTACCAGGGAGTGCTAGATAAGTACTCAGTAGGTATTAGTGAACTAATGATGAGGGCAGTTCACTATTAACTAAACAGTAACTACTGAGTCTCACAGAGAATTACTCAGTAAGCTTTGTTAAATTAACTGCTCTTCTTTATAATTCAATTCTACTTCATTATCAATATAATAACACAGGGTTGTGCAGTATACTGAAACACTGTCAGGCTACTCCTCCAGTGCAAAAGTTAAAAAAGCACAGTGCAAAGACAAAAAAAACTAAAGACACCTACAGAATGTCCAAATGGTGTAATTTTACATCAGTATTTCAGAATAGTAGAACTGAGGGTCAAACATCAGTTTACATGTAAATGAAATAATGACATCTTAGTGTACACAGCTTAAAGTATGTGTACTTTTAGGACAGTAGAGTACATTTAGGATAGCCAGGTGTGCAGGTAAGTGTGTGGTTATAAACAGTAGATGAATAAAGTGTACAGTGCAGGGAATGGTAATAGCAGCTCAATGTTCAGAGAAACAGCTAAAACAGCATACAGTATAGATGTACGCCATATGTATAAATAGATATACACTATATACACAGCTCAGATATTCTAGTATACAGGTCTAGTTTAAATGCAGTGCATACAGTCATGTGGGCCAGTAGAGCCCAGTGTGTATGAGCTGTGGTGATCAGGACTAGATCAGTACAGTCTTTAATGCTGTAGTCATGTTCTGGTAGTCCAGTGGTCTAGTGGAGCCTGGTGTGTATGGGCTGGGGTAATCGGGGCTAGATCAGTACAGTCTGTAGTGTTGTAGTCATGTTCTGGTAGTCCAGTGGGCTAGTGGAACTCGGTGTGTATGGGCTGGGGTGATCAGGGCTAGATCAGTACAGTCTGTAGTGTTGTAGTCATGTTCTGGTAGTCCAGTGGGCTAGTGGAACTCGGTGTGTATGGGCTGGGGTGATCAGGGCTAGATCAGTACAGTCTTTAGTGCTGTAGTCATGTTCTGGTAGTCCAGTGGGCTAGTGGAACTCGGTGTGTATGGGCTGGGGTGATCAGTTCTAGATCAGTACAGTCTTTAGTGCTGTAGTCATGTTCTGCTGGTTTGGCTACTTTGATGACTCTTGGGTAAAAGCTGTTCCTGAACCTTGTGGTTTTGGCTCGGATGTTCCGGTATGTCTTTCCGGATGGCAGAGGTTGAAACTGGGGGTAGCTGGGGTGTGTGGGATCTGAGAATATGTTGACTGCTTTCCTCAGAGACCTCTTGTCATCATCGTCTCATCATCTTGCTGATTGTTGTAGTGGCAGTGGCAAACTTCATGATGGTGTTGGATCTGTGTGTTGAGATGCAGCCATATTGATTAATTCAACATTAGTGACTCAATAGCTGAGTCTCACAGGGTTCCTGGTAAACTAACTAAACTATGAACTCATGTGCCAGTGAAGTCTTTTTTTTTTTGGACACTAGATGCTCAGTTAGCTTACAGAAATATATGGCTATATGGCTTTTCATTAGGTAACTAAGCTAATTACCAAAGAAATTAAATACAAATAAATTGAATATTAACTTTTTCTCAAAAAACACATGTGCATACCTAGAAAGTCTAATAAACAAAAAAAAGCGTGTGTGTGTGAGAGAGTGTGAGTGTGTGTGGTAGTAGTAGTATTCCTCCCCATCACTGATGTCAATGGTCTGTAAAGCACTTTGTGCTGCCAACGGTATTAAGTGCCATATTTTATTTTGTGACTTTATTAACACCTAAGGGATCATACACCATTTCCTTATTTACTGGGATATAAATATGAGGTATGGTGCTTTCATCGCTATCTTCATAAATCACTTTTGTTTTTCATTGTAGAGAACTTTAAGGTAGTTGGTCCAGCTGCTCCTCTTGTTGCTGAAGATGAACAGGAAGAGCTGGTTCTGCCCTGTTCTCTACATCCCAATATCAGTGCTGTGGCTATGCTGGTGAAGTGGATAAGAACAGATCTGACTGAAATAAATAAATTAGTGCATCTCTATGAAGCTCACAAGGACAGAAACTATGATCAGATGGAGTCATACAAAGGAAGAACGGCTCTATTTAAAGATGAGCTACAGAAAGGAAACACCTCACTGAAACTCTCAGCCATCCGACCTTCTGATGAGGGAGTCTACCAGTGTTTTGTTCAGTTTGGGCCTGTGCGTGATGACGCATTTATTTATGTTGAGGTTAAAGGTAAGAGCCACAATAGGTTCTTCTATCACTCTTTTAGCTGTGTATTAATATAATTAATGACACATAAAAATGCATTTTTCAAAAATCATCCAAGTAAAACGTTTTATATATTTATAAATTAATTGTGTGAAAAACTGTGCTTGATGTTTGAACACTCACACTGACATAAAAGTCAAGGAATAACGCGAAGTTACTTCAGGGAAACTTATACACCTGAGGTAACGCCAGTACATAATCAATTTACATACTGCTATCCCATGACTTTGTGTGTGACAGTGTAATTACCTAAGAACAGTTAATGTAAGGATATATGTAATGTTCTATTGATCTATTTTTCAGAGAAAGCTTTTCATGCTTGGAAGATTATCATCATCTGCATTTCAGTTTTTATAATTGGAGTACTTGCATTTGTGGCTTACATCTTGAAAGGTAAACTGCATTTATTTTAAATCTGAATATGGGATCCACATTTGTTTGAGCTGTATCAGTAAAGTGTAATTTTATGGTATTTGAAGTAGGACTATCATTAAAATAATTCTTATGTTAGAAGTTCTTATGAATGTTATTTGTTCAAGGGCAATAATGAACAGAAATACTCTACCACATAGGCCGGAATACCTCTGAGGTTCTGAACATTTTTATAGAGGACAGAACAATTGTTCTAGATGTTCTGGCGCATATGACAATTTCCAGTAATATCGCAAATCCTGGGACTTTTTCTTTTAACACCCCAAATGTAATGCAACAGTCACTGAGCCAGTGCATTCTGTCAAAGTGCAGTCTTTGGAACTTAAACCCGCTAATATGCTTTTCTCTGATTTCATAAATTCTCAGAGAAGAAGCTGTCACCTGCACAATGCTCAGTCATTGCTTACATGCGCCTACATTCAGAGAATGTACGGAATGAATGGAACCTAAAGAAATACCACACATCAGAGGAGGGTTACAGAAGACTCATCCCAGCTATCACAAACTGCAGAAAGGCTCAGTAAGCAATTCAGTTCTATTCAGTTTTATTTTATTGTCATTATACCAATACAAGGTGGTTCAGTATAATAAAGCACTATCTGGCTACTTCGCCAGTGCAGTAATTGAAAAAAAATAGACGAATAATCTCTTGTGCATAGTTAGAGATACAATATGTGCATAATTAGTAAATACGCAAGCAGCAAGAATTGAGGTGTACATCAGAACTGAGGTGCAAACATCAGTTAGCACATACAGTAGAGAGCCCAGGTGTAGTTGCTGGAGCAGTAACAGTCTATAGTGTTGTAGCTATGTTCTGGTAGGTGCTGCTGGTGTGACCAGTTTGATGGTTCTGGGTGAAACTGTTCCTAAACTTGGTGGTTCTGGCTTGGATGCTCTGGTACCTCTGTCCATATGGAGGTTGGAACAGGGGATACGTGGACTTTATTGTCATTTACTGGTCAAATGCCACAGTATCATTATAGAATCTTCATGTGTCATCAGTCAGTGTGCTTCTATTAAAAATAAAGACCATTAGTTTGTTTAATCTTAACCGGCCTATCCAAAACCATATTCAGCTAGGTTAATATGCTTAACCATCTTCATTTTACCAAAGGGAGAGAATGTGGCTTCCCTGTGTGTATCTGTAGCACCAAACTAATTTAATTCCACATTACTTCACTGTTTAGAAACATTAATAATGTTTACCCAAAATTAGTTTTGAATCATATACCCACTACTTTGGTTACACCTGACAAAGAAGCTCTTATTGAAAGCCAATGTATACCAGTGTGTAACAGTCAATACTTTGAGCTGGGTTTGATGGTTTTATTTTACAAATTATTACAAGGTGGGATTTGTGTTCCATTGACCCACCTTAAATTATTGGAAGAACAAGGAACCTCGGCTGAGAAATCTCCTGACTACGTTTTGTTGACTACTAAGCCAAAAATCTGTTAGTTTCTTGCAGGATGAGTTTCTCAGAAAACATGTAATCAGCTAATGAATGTGAATCATGTGAGTCATCTGTGTGGAAGTTATATGCATGCAAAGGGAATTGTTGTCACAGTCACCGTGACATGTTCCAAATGTCAGTGCAGTGACATGGTTAATATCAGGATTTAAATGGAATTGTATTGTTCAGATGATTCCAAATACACACAATAATTTGTGTTTTTTTGTATTTTTATTTTATTCCCCGTTTGCAGACTTGTTGGGTGTGATCTTACTGAACAGTCTATTGACACTTTGCTGTCAGCATTACAAACAGAAAACTCTTCCCTGGAAGACTTGGATCTTAGTTATAATGGGCAACAGAATTTATTGGAGAAGCTCTTTACTGGGCTGAAGAATTCACACTGTAGACTGGAGACACTCAGGTTCATGTTTCTCAGTAATTTTTATTAAAGTAAAATGACTTTCTTGAGTGTATTGTAATGTGTGTTGCTTTTACTGTCTTTTTCAGACTTGTTGGGTGTAATCTCACTGCACAGTCTATCGACACCCTGCAGTCAGTTTTACAAACAGAACACTCTTCCCTAAAATACTTGGATCTTAGTAATAATGGGCTGCAGGAATCATTGGAGAGTCTCGCTATAGGACTAAAGAATTCACACTGTAGACTGGAGACACTCAGGTTAGTGTTTTTGATTCATTTTTATTCAATTAAAATGACTTTCTTGAGTGTATTGTAATGTGTGTTTTATTTACTGTACTTTTGCAGACTTGCTGGGTGTAATCTCACTGCACAGTCTATTGAACCTCTGCATTCAGTTTTACAAACAGAACACTCTTCCCTGAAAGACTTGGATCTCAGTAATAATGGGCTTCAGGATTTACTGGAGGGCCTCTCTATAGGACTAAAGAATTCACACTGTAAACTGAAGACACTCAAGTTCGTGTTTGAGAAATTTTTATTCAATTAAAATTACTTTCTTGAGTGTATTGTAATGCATGTTGTATTTACTGTTCTTTTTCAGACTTGTTAGCTGTAATCTCACTACACAGTCTATTGACATGCTGCAGTCACTCTTACAAACAGAACACTCTTCCCTAAAGAAACTAGACATCAGTAACAATGACCTGGAGGATTCAGGAGTGGAATTGCTTTCTACTGGACTGAAGAGCAAACACTGCACATTGGAGATACTCAGGTCAGAAGTCCAAACATTATTGAAATTACGCTATTCTCAGCTCTATAAAAATATGACAGAATAAATTTAACATATCAACATATTGTTTTTACTGTGTGGTAATTTTACATGTGGAAAATAGCTTCTATACCAAAGACTAAAGTTCTGACATGATAATAATAATATTGTATACATATACAGTCAAAAGTCTGGCATTCAGTACTTTTATTATTTTCTACATTGTAGATTTGTATTGAAGATAGGTAATTGTTACTGATGCCAAAACTATAAAGGAACACATGGAATTGTGTAGTAACAAAAAGTGTTAAACAAGAACATGTTTTTACTTTAGAGTCTTCAAAATAGTCACTTTGCCCACTCTGCACAGGGGAACCTGGGATAACTTCTAAACAACTAAAGGCATTTCATTTCTACAATGGTTAATATTACTCTCCATGAGTCCACCATCAGGAAGTCACTGAATGACGATGGTGTGTGTGGCAGGGTTTCAAGGAGAAAGCCACTGCGCTTCAAAACGAACATTACAAGCCATCTGCACCTTGCTCATGGACAAGACAGAAGGCTATGCTAGAAAAATATTTTGTGGAGGGAAGAGAGCAAAGTGAATCTGTTTGCTTTAAATGAGAAGTGCTGGTGTTTGGAGGAATGTCTGGAGATGGGAAAACAGTGCATTCCACCCTAAACCTTATTCCATCTGTGACCCAGGGTGGTGGCAGTGTCGTGGTTCAGGCCTGTTTTTTAGGCTCTGTCCAGAACATGGCCATCTAGAAAGCCACCATATTGGATGAATTTTTTTCAATGTGAAGGTGGCCATTTAGCATATCAAAGAAAACCAGAATTCTCTCAGGGTCCCCTCACCCATTACTTGCTGGGATATTCAGAGGTGTCATTTTACCTATTCATTATTAAAATAAACTGTTGTCCTGAGACTTTTGATACCTGTAATATTGGACAATTTTCCAAAATGAATAAATGGAGTCTAATATTTTACCTTGTTTGTGTAACTTTGTTCTCCTTATCTATTTTTAGGACTTGTGTGAAAATTAGCTGAAGTTTTAGGTCAAATATATGGAGAAATACATAAAATTGTAAAGGGTTCACAGTTTCAAGCATCAACTGTAATGGGGGATCTGATTTTTTTCTTTCTTCTTCCTTCTGTTTTACACCAAGCCCACTTTGTGTTTAGATGACTGTGAATGCTTTTTTTTTTCTGGCATGCATTACAAATATTCTGTTGTCATGAATCTGTGTGTGGAGGCACACACAGTGGTTGGAGCCATCACCAGACTATCTCTGAATGAAAATGTGTGAGATCCTGTTGGACACGCTCATCATTATACCTCTATCGCAAAATCTGCAGGAACTGTATAGGAATATTAGAGCTGCATGGGATGGATTATTGCAGGACAGCGAATGCTAGGGCTTTTTGATGATTCTGTGTTAATTACAAGGCAATTTTAAAGTTTAACAGTAATCACAATCAAGTGGAAAAACCTGAAATGTAAGAACAATGCATGAATACCAAAAACAGTGAAAGTAGTAAAATGCTATTTACACAACATTACTTTAGAATATATTTGCCTCATTCACTGTAAAGTACTTTGTTGGTTCAACTTAAAAAGTTACTTCATGTGAAGTAACCCTTTTGTATTTTGGTTTACTGTTTTGGATTTTCCTTTGGTTTGTTTGCTAGTTTGCTTGATCTACTGGTTTTTGACTTCTGCCTGTCCTCCTGGTTATGACTTTGCCTTACTCCTCTGTTAGGATTGCCTGGCTATTGCTTTTGAGCCTTACTGCTAAATTGTTTAACAAACCTTATTCTGCTTTTACGCTATCTCACAAAAGTGAGTTCACCCCTCACATCATTGTAAATATTTTATTACATCTTTTCATGGGACACTGAAGATATAACACTGTGATACAATGTAAAGTAGTCAGTGTACAGTTTGTATAACAGGGTAAATTTGCTGTGCCCTCAAAATAACACACAGCCATTAACGTCTAAACCACTGCCAACGAAAGAGAGTACACCCCTAAGTGAAAATGGCCAAATTGTGGCCAAAGTGACAATATTTTGTGTGACCACCTTTATTTTGCCTTAACTCTCTTGGGTATGGAGTTCACTAGAACTTCACAGGTTGCCACTGAAATCCTCTTCCACTCCTCCATTACCACATCACAGAGCTGGTGGATGTTGGAGACCTTGCGCTCCTCCACCTTTCATTTGAATGCTTAATAGGGTTTAGGTCTGGAAACATGCTTGGTCAATCCAGCACCTTTACCCTCAGTTTCTTTAGCAAGGCAGTGGTGGTCTTGGAGGTTTGTTTGGTTATCATGTTGGAAAGTTGCCCTGATGTCCAGTTTCCGAAGGGAGGGGATCATGCTCATGGCATTCATGGTTCCCTCAATGATCTGTCGCTCACCACAGCCGGCAGCATTTATGCAGCCCCACACCAAATGAGTTTATCTTGGTCTCCTCAGACCACAGGACATGGTACCAGTAGTCCATTTTCTTAGTTTGCTTGTCTTCAGTAAACTGTGTGCGGGCCTTCCTGTGCATGATCTTTAGAAGGGACTTATTTCTGGGACGACAGCGCTGCGGACCAGTGTGATACAGTGTGCGGCGTATGGTCTGAGCACTGACAGGCTGACCCCCCCCCCTTTAACCTCTGTAGCAATGCTGGCTGCACTCCTATTTTCAAAAGACAGCCTCTGGATATGATGCTAAGCACATACACTCAGCTTCTTTGGTGGACCATGGCGAGGCCTGTTCTGAGTGGACCCTGTCCTGTTAGACCACTGTATGGTCTTGGCCACCGTGCTGCTGCTCAGTTTCAGGGTGCTGGTTCTTCTAATAGTCTAGAACATCTTTATGTAGAGCAGCAATTCTTTATTCAGATCCTCAGAGAGTTCTTTACCATGAGGTGCCATGTTGAACTTCCAGGGACCAGTATGGGAGAGTGTGAGAGCGATAACACCAAATTTAACACACCTGCTTCCCATTCACATCTGAGACCTTGTGACACTAACGATTCACATCACACCGGGGAGGAAAAATGGCTAATTGGGCAGAATTTGACCTGTTCTGACCTGGAACAGAACCTGCTGTTCTCCACTGCAGTGCTGCTCCATCCAAAATAACCAGTGTAGTTAGCATAGCGCGCTAATGCACTTCAGTGTAAACTAGATTTAACACTAACGTCACCGAGTTCAGTAACTCAGTATGATACTGGACTCGGTACCAGCCAGTACTAAAACACATACTTATACTGGAAATACTGGTACTGACGCATCACCAGTTTTAATAAACCAGAAATATTCAAATTAATGTAGAACCACTTTTAACTAACAGTGTTCAGCTGGAGGTCACCTGTAGGTCACTGGTAGGTCACCTAGTCTACTACTTGTACCCTGGAAGCTGAACAGCTGGTGTGTGAGCTGGAGACCCCCACAGTGGCTACATTAGGGGACAGCCCAAACCTCAACCCTACAGAACTGATCCTGGTGCTGGTCACATGATCCACCCCAAGAAGAGCTCCACCAGACTTCCCTTCACTCTCCAGTGCATCCTGTCAGTGGCTCTGAGGACATGTTGTACTTCATCAGGTGGTTTATCCTCCTATGTCTCATGGTCTCCTCTCCTCCTGTAACTAAAGTATCTGTAGGGGACGGGGGACAACTCGTCCTCAAGACATGGTACAGCAGAAACATCTGTATGGTGGAGAAACAGAAAGCAGTGATAAACAGGAGGGTAAAACTTTCAGTACTTCCAGTTCCAGGACAGCTGGTCCTACAGTACACCTGAGAGATGAACTGATTCTCAGATCAGAAGAGTTACAGTACTAATCACAGGCTACATCCTCAGCAGCACTGTCTTAATACTGTACACACCTGACACACCTCTACAGAGTCAGACCCATCAGAAGAACCTACATACTCTCTCTAGCTCCTTAAAGTTCAACTGATGGGGGATATTTGGGGGATATTTATGTTTGGCTCCTCCTGCTGATCACAGACCACCAATAAAATATACCACAGTGGAGTTTTAGTTAGTTTATACTGTGAGACGTACGACATACAGACCTAAAAGAGCTTGTAGTGAACAGACACCATCATACTCCACCCTGTAGATCAGTAAGATATACCACAGTGGAGTTTTAGTTAGTTTATACTGTGAGACGTACGACATACAGACCTAAAAGAGCTTGTAGTGAACAGACACCATCATACTCCACCCTGTAAATCAGTAAGATATACCACAGTGGAGTTTTAGTTAGTTTATACTGTGAGACGTACGACATACAGACCTAAAAGAGCTTGTAGTGAACAGACACCAACATACTCCACCCTGTAGATCAGTAAGATATACCACAGTGGAGTTTTAGTTTATACTGTGAGACGTATGACATACAGACCTAAAAGACCTTGTAGTGAACAGACACCATCATACTCCACCCTGTATTTTAAACATTCTGTACCTTTTCACTTCCACACTGTACTTCCTGTTAAACTTTCAGTTTAGCCACATGTGACTCTGTAATGTTTCTTCATGGGCTTCTCTGAACGACAAGGTTGTAACAGTAGAATGACTCTTATTAATGCTACAGAGAACCCTTTATAATAAAGTTCTATATAGTTCTATATAGTAGAATCTGAAGAACCTTCCATGATGTAAGAACCCTTTAACCATCCACAGTGTTCTCTGAGTGTTCTGGTTCTATATAGAATTATTATTAGCTATGAAAACAGTGAGGTTATAATAAATACATTTTTACTGTCTAATTAAATCATTTATATATATATATATATATATATATATATATATATATATATATATATATATATATATATATATATATATATTATAAATGTCTAAAACCTTTACACAGTGCTGTGTGTTTTTTACAAGCAAGTCGCAAGTCTTAACCTTAAAGTCTCAAGCAAGTCCCAAGGTACTCTGGGACAGTTCAAGCAAGTCTCAGGTCAGGTCATATGGAATTCTGATGCTGTAAGTCCAGTTTCCACATTTACACCAGTTAAAGTCAGTGTCCATAAAGAGCTGAGCTTTACTTTCATTAACACGTTCAGTTCACTTGGCCTTTTAACTCGTCTGGTGAAGGTGTTTCTCATGTGACACCGTGTCACTGTTCACTGTTACAGCGCACTAAAAGCCAGAGCTGAATAAAAATGCAAATAAATTACTATACACCAAACAAAAAGTTTGTTTTTTGTATCTGGATGTTTGATCTTCATATGAACAACACTGAGAGACTGAGGCAGTATAACTAACAACACTGTCTTTAAAATAATGTTTAACAAAACTGCAGTATAGGTTAGGTAGTTACTGCTACTATTAAAAACCTTTTGAAATTAATTCTCATAAATCTTCCACTACAGACCAGCAGGAGTTAAAGTTACCAGTGTAACAGTAAAATCGTTTTATCTTCTTGTTTTGTTTAATTTTGTTCACTTGTTTAAAGCTATTGTAATAAAGGCACCCAAACTTTTATGTCATTAAGTGTTTTTTTCTGTTAACAGATGAATAAAAAAAAAAAGTTATCCTCCAAACGATGATCATAAATCACTCCTGTGTTCAGTGTTTGATCTCTGTGTCAGATCTTATATGGACGTCTCTCAGTAGGACTTTAACACTTCTAGACCTTCACTAAAATCATCCAGCTCCATCTTACCAGTCTAAAGGCTGTAGTGTGTGTGTAAGGCGTGTTTAACTACAAGTGATGTTATTCTGCAGTAGGTTTGTGTGTGTCTCAGTAAAGTTAGAGCAGGGCTGGTTCAGTCTTTACCGTATAGGTCTGCATGTTTTCATACAGCTTTGTAAAAGGAGCAGATTTTTACATTATCTGTGTATTTCAGCATCAATTTATTTATTTATTTATTTATTATAAATAACACCAGTAAAATCCTGATCTCTCTGAATCCTGTACGCTTTTAAACATTACCTGCACTTTAGTGACACTCCCTTACTGTATTCAGTTAAACCTGAATATCTACCCAACACCACTACAGCCGCCATTTTAGATTCTCCTCCATCTGCACACACACAGCCATTATCTGATGATCTACCCATCAGTCCGACTGGAGAACTTTAATCCAGTAAAAATAGACTCCTCATGTTTTTACACATGATGGAGTCCAAGAAATAATCTCTATCAGAATGGATTAATGAGCTCCCATTCCATCTTCTATTTTATTCTCCTTCTTCCACTTTATTATTCCATATTCCAGTGTTTTATTATACGGTCTGGAACTTTTAACTAGCTCACAGTGAATATTACAGTCTAACAGAACTAAAGATATTTCTGTTTATGAACTGTAATCTGTACACGCTTTCATTTCATACTCACAATTATTTACCTTTCAACTCTTTATTAATACATCTGGTTTATTTGGGCTTGGAGCCTTCAGAACATTTCACACCAGGAGCAGAACTACACTGCATCATCATCAACAACAACATCTACAATAACAAATATAACAATAATAATAATGTTAATAATACTCTCTCTCTCTCTCTCTCTCTCTCTCTCTCTCTCTCTCTCTCTCTCTCTCTCCCTCTCTCTCTCTCTCTCTCTCTCTCTCCCTCTCTCTCTCTCTCTCTCTCTCTCTCTTTCTCTCTCTCTTTCTCCCTTTCTCTCTCTCTCTCTCTCTCACTCTCTCTCTCTCTCTCCTTGTGTGCAGATTCCTGTGAGGTCACTCTGGATCCAAACACAGCACACAGACGTCTCTCTCTGTCTGACGGGAACAGGAAGGTGGAGCGTGTGGGGTATCAGTCGTATCCTGATCATCCAGAGAGATTTGATTACTATGCTCAGGTTCTGAGTAGAGAGAGTCTGACTGGACGCTGTTACTGGGAGGCTGAGTGGAGCGGGACGGTTGAAATGTCAGTATTATATAAATCAATCTGGAGGAAAGAAGACAGTTATGACTGCAGTTTTGGAGAGAATGTAAAGTCCTGGAATCTGAGATGTTCTGATTACAGTTACTCTGTCTGGCACAAGGATATCATCGCTGCTGTCTCTGTTCCTCCCTCCGACTGTAAGACAGTAGGAGTGTATGTGGACTGTACGGCCGGCACTCTGTCCTTCTACAGAGTCTCCTCTGATCCACACACACTGACCCACCTCCACACCTTCTACACCTCGTTCACTGAACCGCTCTACACTGGGTTCTGGGTCGGTTATGGCTCCTCAGTGTGTGTGAGAGAATAACCTCCTGTGTGTTTCAGAAAACTGGATTCTCTCTCTCTCTCTCTCTCTGTCTCTTTCACTCTGTCTCCTCTCTCTGTCTCTCTCTTCCTGTCTCTCATTCTCTCTCTCTGTCTCTTTCTCTCCGTTTGTCTCTCCCTCTCTCTCCCTGCCCCTCTCTCCTTCGCTCAATCTCTCTCTATTTCTCTCTCCTGCATTCTCTCTCCCTCCCTCGTTCTTGCTTTATCTCTTTCCCCCTCTCCTCTCCTCTCTCTCTCTCTCTCTCTCTCTCTCTCTCTCTCTCTCTCTCTCTCTCTCTCTGTCTCTCTCTGTCTCTCTCTCTGTATAGTGTTTATGTGGTTTTATTAAATATTGATTCTGCAAGATGATAAAAATCTAAATAATTAATTTGGTGATTTTATAAACTCTCTTTATCTCTTACAGTTAAACAGGCTGTTTATATTACTGAGCCTTTAAGACTGATATATGTAAATGAGCTCTGTTCTGATTGGCTGTGCTGTATTGTGTTTCATATAAAGAGCAGTTCAGGCTGAAACACTCCTTCAGTGTGAGTGGGTGGAGCTAAACTGCTGTAGTCTGAATAGGTGGATGTGTGTAGATGTGTTGATCTACAATAAAGAACACTCAAGTTAAACTATATTCAGAACACTTTTATTCTGTGTTAAGTTATAAACACTGATGATTTTAAACTGTTTTATTAAGATTTATTCTTCATCTTTACTAATAATGGTGAGTTTACTAGTTTGTTTAAACTCCACACTAAATAAACCTACAGCTACAGTCAGTTCAGTATATTAGTTTTATTAGAAGAAGAAATGTCCCCAGTTTTCACACAGGCTCTGGCAGTTAAAATGTGTAAGACTCTTTAAAATAAGAAATAAACTCAGTGTCCACTTAGAAATGCTAACTCGTATAAAACGGTTTCTAAAAAAGCATAAAGAATAAAACTGCCCAACATCTATTTCATCAGACCATATCTTCCACGTTCTACAGAAGTGGGAGAAAGGGAGACGACAGACTAACACCTGCTTTAAAAATGGATCTTTTAGGGCTAGAAATAGAAAATACCACTAACACTCTGAACCATTTGTAGGATTAAGGAATTCTGTGCACTGTGAAATAATTCTTCAAATTGATGGAAAATGGTCATTTTATTTCTACAGGCTTGCTGTAACAGCTGGAACCATTTAGGAGCTGTATAAAACCATCTCTAGAACTTTATCAGATAAATCAGAAAGTGTCTCACGATGTAAACAACCCTTTAATCATTTAACCTCTAAACACTGTAGATAATAGAAACAGCAGGAAGAAAAAGATGCAGATGAAGTAAAGGAAGTAGTGTGCAGGGGACAGAAAGAATAAAGATGGACATGGACAGAGAGAGGGAGACAGAGAATGATATGAAGGGACAGGGTAATGACGATAACCACTTATCCGTTACTGTAAAGCTGAAGGTGTCCTCTGGATGAACAAGCTGGTGTAACAGTCTGACCGTTCAACTGAATAACCAATCCTTCACTCAGTGTTATGAACAGACTGAACATCACCCATGTAATTAAAACCTTCTACAAGAAACTAAAACAAGCATGTGCAATGCTCAGTGCTGAATGCTCATTCCCTTCATGAGGACATCCAGGGTTTCACCATGAACCTAACACCAGTAAACAGGTTTAGTTACGTTGTAGGTAATAAATAAATACCATGCTCTACACCTGGTCGAGGTATGGACTCTGAAATGACTTTGGAAAAGAGTTCAGATTGTGAATAAGTGCTAATTTGATGTACAGCTTACTCATAATTTGGAGAGCAGGAAGTAAAAAGTAGAATGAGCGACTCTTAATTACCAGACTGTATATTACCGTGTACCATTTAACTTGTGTCCTGCTGTCTTTAGCTTTTAATGAAAAAGATACTGTAACTAAAATGTACATGGAATTTTATTAAATAAGTTTAAAATAAATCCCTGTACACGCGTCATCTTAATATCACTTAACATATTTACTCACATCACACGTCCTGACTATCTCAGAAGTGTCCTCTGAAGAGACGTGTGGGAGACCCAGTAGGACAGCTGTTCTTCTGTTCTGATTTGTGTCCTGTATAATTCTAGACGAGTGTGAGTGAGCACGGTACTTAAACAGATCTGCATTTCCTGAAGGACATACCAGGACTTAAACCAGCAGAATAAAAAACTCATTTGGTGTTGCTAAGAGATTGCCTTTGTGTATGGGGTGTTTGCTGAGTTGTTGTTAGGTTAGTAGCAGCTGGGAGCTGGTGAAAATGAATGGGAGTCTTTTGGAGCGAGGATAGATGAACAGACGTACTGGACAGTGAGGGTCAGTACTGCTGTGGATTACAGATTGGGAAACTTCCCGGAACGACTACATGCAGTTTAGTGACTGCTGGGTAAAAAAAAAAGAACAGGGCTTGGGTGGAGGTGAAACCTGGGATGGAAAAGAAATTCAGTTACAGAGAGAAACAGACAGAGAGAGAGAGAGAGAGAGAGAGAAAGAGAGAGAGAGAGAGAGAGAGAGAGAGAGAGAGATGCAGTTATACTGAAAGATAGTTAGATTTATAGTTTATAGTTTTAATTTATAGTTTCTAATTTATAGTTTGGTGTCTTCACTTTTATTCTGAAGTAAAGTTTTAAAATAAACGGAAGGAGAACCTGCTATGAAGCTTTCTAAACTTCTGACATGTACTGTATGAAGAGCACTACATAGGGAGTCGGGGCCAATAGAGAGATATTCTAAGTGGTTAAGAAATAAAAGTAAGTTATAGAGATCAGATAGTTTGGTCCTGAAAGACCTAAAAATGTTACTGTAAATATTAATAGTTTCTCTGTGAAAATGTTTCTTCTGATAAGAATGTCGTAGTTAGTCCACTGATCACTTCCACACTTCCACAGTGCAGGTCTGAAAGGGGATAAAGTTGTTGACCTGCTGACCTGCAGATGGGTGTTACTGAGATCTGCAGCTTGGAGTTACTTTCAGTTTCATTTCAGTGTCTCTCTTACATTATCCAGCTCTGCCCTCTAGTGGTAACACACTACTACACATTCCCAATGTGACTGTCATGTAGTTTGCCTAATGGGGGTTGATCATGCTTAAGCTTAAATAAATTAAATGGCCAGCAAATTAAAATGGCAAAATTGATTTGGAAAAGTTTCATCTTCATTTTGAGCCCACCATTGCATATATGAGTAAAAAATTAAATGTAAACATACAGCCACATTTCCAGTTTACATTTTACAGTTTTCTGTTTAATTTTGCTGCTGATGTGCTTTCATAATCAAAACCCATACGCATATGGTAAAGGTAGGTCACAGGCCTACTTAACACCATCTTATTAATTTTACTAAAAGTGATCTGTAATTTGTAAAATTAAACAAAATGATTATTAAATTTTGCAGGAAAAATCTTTCTAAACTAAAGACAACATTGGCCTCTACATTTCTGATGGGAACCCTGAGTATTTCAGTTTCTCTGGTTTAAGCTTCTCTATGGTGATTTACTTGCTCTGCTGAAATGGATGTAATGAGATTTACCAAAGGCTTTGGGTTCTTAGCAGGCTCAGTCAGTATCTGCAGTACTTTCTACTAGGCACACTGAAAGTTTACTCAGACATATACTTGGATATTTCTATACACTATTATCCGGCATAGTAAAAGCAGATAGTGTTTGTCTGCCATTGTGCTTAATAAGTGTTCAGTGGAAAAAAGCTGCACCATGACCAGACCGGACTTAGGATACCAGTAAACCTTTTAATCTGTGCCCTTTAGTCAAAATCAATATTACACATTGAGCATTTAATCGTTGAAAGATGTGGATGTTTTACAGTAACATTCAGCAAATCTATGACCATTTCTGTTTATACCAGAGGGTGACAAAGCTAAAGGTATTTTCACACAAGGTTCTCAAGTTTTACAGGTATTAGCACATTACAGGATCCCATTTCATGATTATAGATAGTTATAGATTTAAAAAATCTTTTCCAATGGTGAATTTTTAATTTAGTCTAAGACTAGGCTTAATTCATGTGTGAGGAATTTGCCCTTTGTGTAATCAGAGCCACCTTTAAAAATATGCCTTCTAATCTTGAACAGGAGGAGTTCTGGGATTGAACAGTAGATAGCTATAGGACTCCACTAAGTATTACATTTTAATTATTGTACAACGAATCCAAACTCCACTGAATGACTTTCAACTGGACAGGATTAGAAATGAATTTTATTTGAGATATAAAATTAAAAATTCGCAGGCCAGTTTGTAGTGTACCTTAATTTTACTTATTTTTTTAGAAGACATTCCACATCAAAGCATACAACAACTTCTGGTCACAGTATAACACACAGGTTTGTACTGCCCTCTGGAGTGTGTTTGTTTAGTGATTCATTAATATTGAGGACAGGAGTTAAGGGTCTTGGAGAGTTGCTAAGTTACAAAAGCCTATTTAACTACTCTTTTTAGACTTTGATAACCAGTGAAACTGTAAAAGTGTTGAACCACATCTAGAATTGATGGTGCAATATTAATACTTAAGCCACTAATACAGTATTAACTGACAATAAATTAACAGAAGGTAATAGTAAATTAATTATCAGCGTAGTTCATAATTCATTGAAAATAATTACACATCTACCAAAGGCACCTTAACTTATTTTGGATTCTTTATAATATTTATTGATTAATTATTTTAATCAATTAACCATAAAACATTAAAGGATAACAGACAATTTGCCCATCAATCTACAAACTGAACAACTGCTAAAATACTACTTAAATCTAGGACACTCTAAGTAGAAACATCAGGATCATATTGTTGTTTCTTCTGAAGAGTAGTTAAAGTCCTCCTGAGGAAATAGTGGTCTTCCTATATATTTTTTATGGAAATCTCTCTGGAATATTAAAATGGATAAGAAATTTAAAACAATTTTATGAATAAGGTGTTACTGTGTCCTTTATCATGAGTTAATATTTATCCTAACAGTATCATAAAGTGAAACGCACGGTAGCTCATTACTACTGAGCAGGAGTATAAACAGCGCTTAAATTAACCAAGAACTTCTACAGTAAAATTAAAATACATTTTAAAAATACCCAAGTAAGAACAAATGAGCTGTTTATAAAGAAACTAGTAAAGTAATATCTTTCATTTTCTTTCTAGTATCATTACTTGGTAAAGTGTCCGCCGTCACAACTTGACAAAAATCACACAGTTTAATGATCTGGACCCCTGCAGTTTAGATTTCTGAGCTCAGAGATCTACTTTTACTATGGAGCTTTTACAGCTGAGCTCATCCTGCTGGACTTTAGCTTGTCATAAAGATAAGGCTGTAGTCTTGGTGTCTTAGTGAGGCTGCAGGTAAAATGACCTGTAGAGTGTTTTCTACCCACAGCATTACTGAGATTTAGACTGGACCTGTTTTAGTGAGGCTGTTCAGTGAACTCCACCCACTGTAACTTCATCCTCCACCCTTAACAGCAGAACAGACGACATTACATTCATTCAGGAGCTGAAACCACCTGTTTAACACCACACAGTGTCCAGAGATACACAGGTAGGATAGTAACTCCTATTTATAAATGTAGAAATGTTCACAGTATGGACTCTGTTCTTTATTAGTCATGTAGTTTGTTTAAAGTGTTTGGTTTTGATGAGTGTAGCTGAACTGAGGATGATCAGTCTCATCAGGAAACCCTGCGGTATTCAGGGAAGATCTGTGCAGGTTATATCAGTTATATAATTCAGAAACTAAAATACATCATATACGCTAAAATAAACTAATTTTACTGATCAGGAGTTTTCTGTTAGCATTTTAGCCCACAAAGTCTCCTCGTATTCCATTACTACCCAACACCGTGTGCAGCTAGTGTAATGAATAATCCTCAGATGATCTGCTCTCTGTTAATGATTCTAATAATAATGAATATGTATGACGAGCTCCTCCTGAAGTGTGTTCTTCTAAAGTCAGACAGGTCCTTAACTAACTGTAACTAGCTGTGTTACAGCAGCTTCATCACAGAGACATGCTGACCTGCTCTGTAGTTCTGTGCTGATATTAGTTATCGAAACAGAAATAAATCAGTTCAGTTGTTGATCAGTGAGCTCAATCAAGAAACTAAACAGAAATCTGGAGGAGTCCAGTAACTAAGACCGGACACTCGCTGCACTCTGTTAAGACTCGCTGCTGACCGCTGCTGGTTACGGTTGTTGATCTCTGTATACTGTAATCCTGTAGTTCCCTGGTTATTATGAATCTGGTTATTAAAGGTGAGATGAGTCAGAACCTAAAGTGAGGCTTAAGAATGAGACCCTTATATCAACACAACCACACAGGCAGTTTTATTAGCCACATTTCTATAATATTCTGTGTGTGGGTTAATAGGGGTGGAGCGGTGCTAGACATATTCTGCTTCAATTTAAAGTGGTACACTGCATTTATCAAAATTTGAGATCTTATCAACCCCACTATAAACACCTGCTACACTGTTTTACCTGTTCTCTGTCCCTCTATTTCTCTATGTTCACACTTTATACTGGACTGTTTGCTGTTACTACAGACTACCCGTCTTTGTCTTATAGCCAGTCTGGTACAATATCATATTCTATTAACTATTAAATATCACCCGTGTGCCCTCCAATTACCACAAATATATATGGAAGAGAGGAGAAACACTTTATGGGTCTTACAATAACAATCACTTTAATAACTGGTGAGATAATACAGCTATGAGTGATGTTATCTCAGCGTCTGATATCAGTTTGAAATTTACATGTATTTTCCTGTAGACAGTTTTAATGATCAAACCTTAGTGTTGGTGAGGATCATTTACATTAATGGCATTTAGCAGACGTTCTTATCCAGAGTGACTTAATAATGTTTCCTAGTACAGGAGGTTAAAACTCACCATGAGCTCAAACGCTGTCCTAACAAGGGCCAGTGCTGAAACGTAGAAAGAAGTATTCACAGACACATATCGAGCATCAGATCACCACCCAGCCATCCGAAGCCAGCGCTCATACCTAGACAGAAGAAACATTATGCTCAGTGCCAAAACAAAGCATTTCAACATGTACATCTACTAGTGCTCATCAGTGCTTTATACAGAGACAAGTCTTTAGTGGCCTCAGTCATCAGGCACTGGTGCTTCAACTGGTTTTCTCTGTCTGAGGGAAAGGAAGCTGCAGCTAGTTTATCATTCAGTCTAAACTCCAGTAGAGGAGCTGAGTGTGTGTACAGGTGTGTAGTATAATAAACTGATCTACTGGGAGAAACTACAGTATTAAAATAGAGGTCATGTGATCAGATATGAGCTGATGTGTCTCTGATGTAGGACTGGATCTCCTGATGAAGACGGAGCTGAACTTTTCTAACTGAAGACTCTGAAAGACTCTGAAGACTGAGCTCAGAAACAGGTAACTCTGCTCTCAGCTTTATGGTGGAGATGATGACTGAGTTTACTGCTTGTGTGTTTGACTTTAATGTGGAACTGAATTGAAATGACTGAGATGAGAATTTTTAGTTCAGTGAGTCGTGTGATCAGTTGGTGAAATGTCTGTATAGGATACGAGCAGGTCCTTGTTTCCTAGTTCTGATCGTTGAGGTCTTTGGGTGTTTCTTTATGTAATATTTCACACTGTATTTGTTCCGTGTACAGTACTACTAAGACTGAGTGAGCTATAAGGGTACATGTACATTTCTAGTTAGAGACATTCTGTGAAAGTGTCATAAGTGTTGTAGGTACATTATCTATCTTTGACTAGTTTAAAATGATGATTTTAATAAAACAGTTGTTTCTGTAAAGTAACACAGTCAGGCAACATCATAATAAACATTTATTTATGATTTTATTGTATGAATCTCTGTCCTTATAAACCAATTACCAGAAAACACTGTGGAGCACCTTAAAGCCCCAGTGAGAGGTCAGTAAGGCTTGTTTTCAGTTTTAAACTGGACTGCAGACATTTGCAGTGCATTTGCAGTTCTATAGGAAACATAGGAAACAGATCAAATGTTTTTAAGTACGTATATGACCCTGCTCCTCATAGAGTTCCACATGTAACTCCATGTCTGTAGCACAGTTTGAGTGCCATTTGTGCTGCTTTTGGAGATTGCATTACACTTTATTATAAACTGTACACTATATGTACACTATAGTCAAAGGCAAAAATATTGAATACAAGTTAGAAAGGGTTTGCAAATTATTGCTTTTATTTACCTGTTTTCTGCTGTCCCACCTTCTTTTGGAATTGGGTTTGTGAAAGTCTGACCTTCTTTGGCATAATGTATTATAAGTTTCAGATCCCTGTGTAGTTTGTATACATATGTTTTCTTCTCATGCTGAGAAATTAATAACTTTAAAGCCACTGCATTGCAGTTAACATATGAGTAATGTTTGTTAAAGTTTCAGGAATAAAAGATAAAAGCATATCTACCACACTGTCTTTCGGGAAAGATGTTTCTCTGTGTGACGCTACTGATGTTCTCTGGCTTTATGGAGACCATGTCAGGTATGTGTTCACTATCCTGTAAAAACACTGCACTGAAACAGGTTAGAACTCACAGAATGCAGAAAAAAAAGAAGCAGTGTAAATGCTCTGTATATACACTCTGTGTATATATTACACATCTTTATCAGATTATTTAATTGTTATGTATCATGTTTATTTTTTTATTGCAGAGAACTTTAAGGTAGTTGCTCCATCTGCCCCTCTTGTTGTTAAAGCTGGTGAAGATCTGGTTCTGCCGTGTTATCTCCAACCCAAAATCAGCGCTGTGGATATGATGGTGGAGTGGACTAGAACAGATACTGGTACTGACGATCTAGTGCATCTTTATGAAGAACATAAAGACAGGAATTATGAACAGGCAGAGTCCTATCAGGGAAGAACAGCTCTATTTAAAGAAGAACTGCAGAAAGGAAACACCTCACTGAAACTCTCAGCAGTCCAACCTTCTGATCATGGAGCTTACAAATGTTTAATTCAGGACAAATCCTGGAAGGATGCCATCACTCTTTATGTTGAAGTCAATGGTAAGAGACCTCAATTAACTATTATTATTATTATTGTTATTATTATTATTATTATTATTAGTAGTAGTAGCAGTAGTAGTAGTAGTCCTTCAGGGTGCCGCTCGAGTGGCAGCCAGTTACAGCAGCTTGTTTTTTACTTTTTCTTTTTTACCTCTTTTCACCATCTTTTTTTCTAAGTAGGTAAGTTTCATTTTCTTCATAGTATTTTTTTTTTAATCTACTTTAATCATGCCCGGGACATTGGTGCTTTTTCTGCTTGTTTGGGCACTTTTGTTTACGTTTAGTTCGGGGGAGCTTGGGAGCAGCCACCGTTCCATTGTTTATAAGATGGATGAGTTAGCGGTGCTGACTCGGCACCAGTAAGAATACATCAAGTGTAGCCTAATGCTCTTTACAGAGACATGGCTAACCGAGCTAACTCCAGATGCTAGCATTGGACTTCCAAATTGAGTGCACAAAGAGAACAAAGGAGAGTGGTAAGAGGAAAGGAGGAGGACTGGCAGTGTTTATTAATGATAGATGGTGCAGCTCAGGACACATCACTATCGAAGATCAAATATGCTGCAAGGATGTTGAATTGTTAGCCGTTAGCATGAGGCTATACTATCTACCCAGGGGATTCTCACCTGTCATCTCGATAATTGTGTACGTCCCACCTCTGCTGACACAAACAAGACTTGTGATGTCATCCACTCAGTCACAAGCAGACTGCAGACACATCTTATCCTCATCTCTGGAGATTTCAGTCCTGCCTCCCGGTCTTCCACTACTCCCAGTTTCAAGCAGTATGTAACATGCAGCACGAGGGACAATAAACCACTGGACATGTTTTACACCAACACTAAGGATGCATATAACACATCTCGTCTCCCTCCCCTGAGCAAGGCAGCGTTGGAGGACTGGGCCTGGGCAGAGGTCTCAAAGCAGGGGTAGAAGTTGTTCAGTTCAGCTGGTGAGGCAGCGTCTGTGGTCACTGGGGTACTGCTCTCGTAGTCAGTGATCACTGATGCCGGCCTTTAGGTTGTGTCTGGCAGCTTTGAGTTCCTCACTGTTACCAGATTTAAAGGCTGCATCACGTGCCTTGAGCAGACTGCAGACATCACTGTTCATCCATGGTTTCTGGTTTGGAAGTGTGCGGATTTGCTTTGTTTGAGTCTGCTCCTTCAGGCCACACACACTGTTCTCCCTGTGGCTTTGAGACATTTCAACAGCTGCCGGTATGTGGGCTTCATCAACAGAGAGATGTGATCACTCTTACCGAACAGAGGTAGGGGTGTGGTGCTGAAAGCCTCCTTAATGTTTGTGTAGACGTGATCCAACATGTTTTCCCCTCATGTCAGGCAGCCTCTGGATGGCCAGACTGCTGCTTGCTTATAGCATTAGATAACTAGGTTAGTGCTAGCTTAGCATCGCTTTGTGGGGGTGAGTAGGGAGAAACTAGAAGTATAATATTAATTGATTTACATATTACATGGACATGCAATTATATTTTATTAAATTTATTATGATATTTTACATAGATATTTTTTTCTTTCTAGTACAATTTAAAATTGTTGGTGCAGCTGCTCCTCTTGTTGGTGAAGTTGGTGAAGATCTGATTCTGCCCTGCTCTATCAAACCCAGCATCAGTGCTGTGGATGCAACCGTGGAGTGGACCAGACTGCATCAAGATGATAAACTAGTTCATTTGTATGAATATTATGAAGACAGAAATTATAAACAGATGGAGTCTTACAGAAGAAGAACAGCTCTGTTTAAAGAGGAACTGAGGAGAGGCAACACCTCACTGAAACTCTCAGCATTACAGCTTTCTGATGAAGGAGCTTACAGATGTAACATTATAACCCCTGACTTCAATGATTATGTAACTGTGTACGTTGAAGCTAAAGGTAAGAACCATCACAATTTCAGTGTTCCGTTACTTATTCACTCATTTGCATTCATTCATCTTCATGGTCAGTAAAGAACCAATGATCTCAGACTGTAATTAAATTACTTAAAACAATGAAGCAGGATCTGTAAAATTCTCAGTTGTTATTAGTAGGAGTATGAAGCTTATTATATGCTGCATCATACAGACTGCCATATCCAAACTCACTTTGAATACATTCATGCAAATAAAATATTCAGCACTGGTGGCCTTTACATTTTGTGTTGGGCTGTTATAAAGTGATGCATATTAAATAACAACAGCATCAGTTAATTTTGATTTCAATTTAATTGTTTGCTTAATTTATCCAATGTATGATGTATCTTATTGAAGTGAGATACATTAAGTGAGATTATATGTAAAAAAATGTGCATTTCCTGAAGGACACATGGGATGGTTGTGCAGCTTGCATGAAGTTTGGAGGCTGTGAGGCAAAGTAAACACTAGGGTTTGGCTAGGGCTGAAAATGACTGGGACTTAATTGGAGGAACGAGGGAAGAACTAAATTAAATAAACAAATGTTTTCATTAATTGCATAATGATGTATTTATCATTAATGTATCATATAAACTATGTCATGTGGTGTTTGGGCTGCTGTACATATTTATCTGGTTTGCATTTCAGGGAAACAATTTCATGGTGGGAAGATTGCCATCATCTGCATTTCAGTGTTTGCTGTTGTAATAGCTGCTGTTATAGTTTATATCTTGAAAGGTAAACTGTTTTTTTAACTTTCCAGCTGCTTCATGCAGCAGCATCCTCTGGGATGCTCATACTCACTTTCAAAAAACTAAACTCCTTTGTCTGGTTCTCTAGTGCCAGAAATGGTCAGTAAATGTTTATAGTCAACATCCCTGCATCTCACTTCCTTTTAGGAGTTTGATCATGTATTTTCAAATACATATTAATATCACAACAGATTTTTTTTTATTTACCAGAAAAAAAGGTGTTTCATGTGTGCTTGAGGCGTTGTTTACAAACAAATATGGTTTAAACACAATGGAGGAAATAAATATTTGATCCCCTGCTGATTTTGTAAGTTTGCCCATTGACAAAGATATGAACAGTCTATCATTTTAAGGGTAGGTTTATTTTAACAATGAGAGATAGAATATCAAAAAGAATATCCAGACAATTACATTGTGTAAAATATATCAATTTAATTGCATTTTGCAGAGAGAAATAAGTTTTTGATCCCTCTAGCAAACAAGACTTAATACGTGTTGGCAAGTTTCACCCCAGGAAATATAACCCTGATATCACAAAAGCACACAGGTTTGTTTGGAAAGTGGGCAGAGACGCGAAATTGGGGTTCAGTGTACAACTTTTACTAATATATATTCTGATAATACATAAACATTAAAAAAACTTTATTAACAAGTTTGTTTAAAAATCAGTATCAGAAATAAAATAAAAATATTTAAAATAACCACAGGTTACTGGCAGTGTAGGTTCTTACTATTGTCTTATCATTTGTATTCCACTTAAAACTGGCTTCAGACTCTCATTCACTGGTTCCCTTACTGGAGACTGCACCAATCACACACGTACAGATTTCAAAAGAAAACCTCAACTGGCGGTGACACCAAACACCCATTTTTAGTGTCATGCCGGAGGGAGGGATTTTACGGTACATGGCTCAATACATTCACTCATTGATGCGGTGAAGTAGTCCTGTGCCCATAGCAGAGAAACACCCCCAAAACATAATGTGTCCACCACCATGCTTAACAGTGGGGATGGTGTTCCTTGGGTCATAGTCAGCATGTCTCTTCCACCAAACACGGCGAGTTGAGTTAATGCCATCTGACCACAGCACCTTCTCCCAATCACTCTCAGAATCATCCAGGTGTTCACTGGCAAACTTCAGACCTTCAGGGCCTGCACATGTGTCTTCTTGAGCAGGGGGACCTTGCGGTCACTGCAGGACTAATCCATTACGCCGTAATGTGTTACCAATGGTTTTCTTGGTGACTGTGGTCCCAGCTGCCTTAAGATCATTAACAAGTTCCCCCCGTGTAGTTTTAGGCTGATTTCTCACCTTCCTCATGATCAAGGATACCCCACCAGGTGAGATTTTGCATGGAGCCCCAAATCAAGGTTGACCGACAGTCATTCTGTATTTCTTCCATGGCACCAACAGTTGTCTCCTTCTCACCCAGCGTCTTACTTAAGGTTCTGTAGCCCATTCCAGCCTTGTGCAGGTCTAGGATCTTTGCCCTAACATCCTTAGAATGCTCTTTGGTCCTGCCCATGTTGGAGAGGTTAGAGTCTGACTGATTAATTGACTCTGTGGACAGGTGTCTTTTATACAGGTGACAATTTAAGACAGCTGTCTTTAATGCAGGTAGGAACGTTTAACTGTAAATATATATATTTTATACAATGTAATTTTCTGGATTTTCTTTTTGATATTCTATTTCTCACTGTTGAAATAAACCTACCCTTAAAATGATAGACTGCTCATATCTTTGTTAGTGGGCAAACTTACAAAATCAGCACGGGATCAAATTTTATTTGTACTGAGTTGCAATACCCTTAACCACATCCTATATCTGCAAAGCAGAAAAGCAGACATTATTACTGGGCGACTATAAAAAGTCATCTCAGAACTGTGCTATCCAAAATGTCTTTTTCGTTTTTGAAACAATAAAAAAAATCAATTAATTGTGAATTGAATAAATTGTCTCTCAGCTCACACATCCATTCCCTAACTATACGTGTAGTAGTGCACAACAAATAATGGGTTGATGGTTCAAAATCAAATTTTATTCAAAAGTGTCAACACAGTTGACAAAAAGTTTGGAGATTTTTAAACAGTGTAGCCACGGTCACTCTGCTATCTTGCTTACTTGGAAAAATAAATACTCAATACTTTCTTAAAATAAAAGATCAAATTATGAAGTCAGCTTTTTGACATACTTTATTAATCAAAGAGTGCCCATGTTCATCACAGGGATCAAAGATAAATGAGATGCTGGCAGGGCTAAATAAAGATCTAGCTTATACAAGTGATGAGGGAAAAACTACACATAATGTTATGTATAAAACCTGGCTAAAATGACTGAGGTATAAAATTAGATAAATCTGTCCTTTATTATACAGCTCAAACACATCAGAACCAAATAACCAAGTACTATATTTATAAAAGCCAAATATGACATGACATTTGTAATCCTCTGCCACTGTTCACTTTAACATTTGTCATGTTTTCACTGCGTGACTGTGGCATGTGACAGCTGTCTATTGTGTCTCTCTAATTCCAGATAAATCCTCAAAGAAGAAACTTTCTCCTGCACAGTGCTCAGTCATAACCTACATGCGTCTCCAGTCAGAGCATGTGAAGAAAGAGTTTGACCTGAAGAAATACAACACATCAGAGGAGGGTTATAGAAGACTCATCCCAGCTATCACAAACTACAGACAGGCTCAGTGAGTGTTTAACTTATTACTGTAAGGGGGTTAGGGTATAATTAATTAACCAATTAATTGATTAATTAATTCTTTTTAGGATATTAGAGGGCATAGTTTAGCTTAATTGAAGAAAAAACAATAACTGCTATCTGATCCAATCTCAGGGTGAAAGTTAGTTTAGGAGACAGCTAGTGATCTGCACGCTTGTTACAATATTGAGTCATATATTCTGACTGGTTTTAAGAAAAGCAGTTTACTTACAGGACATTTAATAACAAGTAAAATAAACATTAAAGGATAAATGGGGTTGATATATGTACAATAGGAAGTCTGGATTCATCACATTCCCTTAAAGACACTACATGAGTTTACTGAAATTCAGAGGATGCGGTTTTGTGTAGAGCAGAGCTGGCGCATAAATCTGAGTGCACCTATTAGTCTACAAACATATCAGAAACACAGCATCAATAAGCACAGCACCGAGGACTGGACCACAGAAATGTTACCTTAATGGAAACCCAGGGAGTGAAGTTTAGAAGGCGAGGGTCTGGGTGCAGGCTGGCTGAGCATTGGCTTGGTCTGCCGTCTTCCCTGTGGAGTAGGTCGGCGTGCAGGTTTCCTTCACGTTGAGTGGTGCCGTCTCTGGTCATGTGTTTTGAGTTGGTGCTGGTTGTCCGGTCCGCGACTCTGTAGTCAGGTGAGCGGACATCCCGCTGGCTACATCTTGATTTCTTTGGAGGGCTCTAATGAAGGGATTGTTTCTGGCTGAGTCTGCTTCTAGAGGACCACTGGTCCACTGGTTGTCATCTTGGAGCACTGGAGCGTTGCATGAGAGTATGTGGTCATCAGCTTTCCTGAGATCTGAGAGAGCCCATGAGGGACTCAAACCTCAAGACTGAAAAAGACTGCTACTGCATCAAACCCAAAAGAAAAGAATAAAGTAGCTAAACTGAAGAGAGCTAAGGTTAATAAGTATATACACACCACTTATTAACCTTTAACAATCCTACTGCTAAGAAGATTACACTGGAATAAAGCATAAAGCATTCAGTAAAACAAACAGAGAATAACATGAATGTAAGTCCATGAGGTAAACAAAATTCATGATGTTTGTGTTTTGAACCATGACTCAGTCAACACAAGTCCAATAACTACAGCTACACATGTGAGACTCTAAACTACTTATAAAAAGGTGAAGCATGAAGAATTTTAGTCCTAATATTGATTAAAGAAACCAGATTACAGTTTAAGAGTCTTAACATATAAAGAGAAAGACAGAAGAGGAACATTTAAAATGTTCTAAAATGGATCATGACTGGGTTTGAGTTATAAGCTGACACTTAACAGCATTTAACAGAAACATTCTAACATGGTGTTTTTGGAGGGAAAATGGAGTTTCAGGAGATTTCTTAAGAGTCCGTTTCTAGGAGGCTTCAAGTTGCCTACTTATCTTTGAAGCAAGACAGGACGTGCCCCCTGGTTCCTGTCCCTAACTGACATGCATTAAAAAGGGGCAGTAGATTATTTTTCCAAATGCATGTTTGATTATAAAGAGAGCATGATTGGTCCTGTTTAAAAGGAATTCTGTTCTGTAGATTTGCCGGCTGTAATCTCACTGCAGAGTCCTTCGAAACTTTATGTGCAACTCTAGAAACAGAAAACTCCTCCTTAAGAGAGCTGGACCTCAGTAACAGTGACCTGCAGGATTCAGGATTAGAGAAGCTCTCTGCTGGACTGAAGAGTTCCCACTGTAAACTGGAGATACTCAGGTCAGAATTCCAAAATCTCATCACGTTTGCAATTAATAATAACTAAACTAAAAATGATTCAACTAAAATTATTCCTTTACAGTGTTCTGTAAGATAAAAGGGTTTTGTTCTTCCTTTGTAGACTTGCTGAGTGTAAACTCAGTTACCAGTCATGTAATGTTTTGGGGGCAGTTTTACAAACAGAAACCTCCTGTCTGAAAGAACTGCACCTCAGTAAGAATATGTTGCAAGATGCAGGAGTGGAAAAGCTGTCTGCTGGAGTGAAGAGTTCACACTGTAAACTGGAGATACTAAGGTCAGAATTACAAAATTTCATGACATTTGCAATTATAAATTATTAAACTAAAAATGATTATACTAAACTAATTTATTTTCAGTGTTCTGTAATATTTCAGTTCTTCCTCTGCAGACTTGCTGTGTGTAAACTCAGTTACCAGTCATGTGATGTTCTGGGGGCAGTTTTACAAATAGAAACTTCTTGCCTGAAGGAACTGGACCTTAGTGAGAATACACTGCAGGATGCAGGAATAGAAAAGCTGTCTGTTGGATTGAGGAGTTCACACTGTAAACTGGAGATACTCAGGTCATTTTTTTATAATTATTAACACTGTTGATAAAGATGGGTAAAAAGGTCAAGAAAAATGTTAAATGAAAAACACTTACTTTGTTGAATATCATATGAAAAAAAAATATTGTATTTGATTCAATTAAATTTATATAAAAAATTCCACCACACTTAAAAAAAAACATGTCATTATAATTGGTTTCCCTTTATTTGGATTATCCCTTTGTTAACTTAAACTATAATGATGAGATTGGGGTGTTGGGAAGATGGGATTTAAAGAATCTCTCCAGATCCTCAAGGTTTAAGGTCCTCTCTTTTAGATTCTTCACCTAAGCTCATGTTTGGCTGTATGGTCACTTGACCTCATTTCATTTATATTTTATATATTTTTATATGCAGAGAAACTTGTAAACAAAGTACATAATTACAAAACCATCATCTGTATTCGCTGACAATTTGCAGACTTGCTTGGTGCAGTCTTGGAAAGAGTACGTGTGGAAATCTGGGATCAGCTTTACAATTAGAAACTTGGCCCCTGAAAGAACTAGATCTCAGTAAAAATAACCTGGAGGATTCAGGAATGTCATCACTTTCTGCTGGATTGATGAAGTCACAGTGTAAGCTGGAGATACTCAGGTTAGAATCCCAAAAAATATTCTTTTTCTACATTGTAGAAGTATGTAACTAAATTATGGGTTTGATACAGTACCAAATTTTTAAATTCCAGTCAAAAAGCCATTAAGGAACCAATAGTAATTTTTCATTTTTTCATTCTCACACACTTTTATACTCACAAACTTGACTGTAATTTTGTTCAGATGTAGTTTGCTGTTTTGGAACATTAAATATGACTAACACACATACTCAAATGTAAACAGCAACTATGCAAAATAGTAAATGATTATAGCACTATTGATCAGACAATCACTGCACTACTGTTAATCTAAAATGATACACTTTCTCAAATATGTCACTCAGGCACCCATGTGTGAACTGAAATTTGATTTATATCAGATGGAAAATCATGGATGGTGGCAATAATATGACCGTTTGTGCAGTCCTGCTCCTCACCCAAATTACGTATGCTCAAGACTACTCATGATAATTCTTCTGATTGGCATCATAAACTGGCAACAATTTTTTTATATGTATCAACATAACTGGTACTCCTACATGGAGTCCAACCTTTGGTAAGCTTTAAAATAGAGGTGAAAGAATAGAGGTGATATGTTCCATATCTGATATATGGAAAGTATCTAAAATGAAAATAAAAATACATAATGTCATACAAAGTATGTGAAACAACACTTATTCTGCCAGTAAAGCTGAAAAATATTGACCACCCTGTCTCATATTACAGAAAAAATATCAATATAGAATTTTATGTAAAAGATGTATAAAAAAAAAAAGATGCTGTATTTGCTCTCCCATTGCAGATTGTCCATCTGTAATTTCACTGCAGAGTCTTGTAGATCTCTCGTATCAGCCCTACAAACAAAAATTTCTTTCTTGAAGGAGCTGGATCTATGTAACAATCAGCTGCAGGATTCAGTAGGGGAGCTGCTCTCTGCTGGTTTGAAGACTGGAGACTGTAAATTGGAGATATTCAGGTCAGTGTTTCTATGAATTTATTCTAGAAGGAAGCCCCTACAATTTGGAGACCATGTAGACCATAAGATCTAATGTATATTTGTAAATGACCTGTATGGTAGTGAAATACTGTAGTACTGTATTGAAAGTCAAATTTTGCTGCAAGTTTGTCAACAGCTGCTAGTATAGAAATGTTTAATCCTAAAATAGATGCAGCTAGATAGTGGCACATATCACATGACAGAGTTATATCAAAGTTTTAATTATAGCAGACAAATCACATTTTGAAACAACATGTAAGTTTAATCAAGCTTTTGCTGGGGTGTCTGAGCTACTAGAGAGAGATTTGAGAGCTAAATATGAAAAACAGAATGAGTAGTTAACATGCATTTGAAGAAAGATGTTTCTTCTGTTCTGCTACACAGGAAACATGATGGTCAAACTCCATTTGCTCAGGTCATCAGTCTCATTAATCTCCAAAATAATCTATTTCTTCTATATTATCTGTCCAGCATAGCTCGTCACAGAATTGAGGACAAACTGAACTTAAATGATTGTTTATTCAGCAGTAAAATGCTTACAAAATCTAAGATAAATATAAATCTCAATGCAACTTCAGACCTGCTGAAGATGATGGAAATTAAAGCATTAGTTAAGTGTCATCAGCATAACAAGTGTAAGAAAAGCCATTAGAGGTAATTACTTCACCAAGAGAATGGGTGTAGATGTGGACTGTTTCCATGGTACCTGGTAATGGTGCTCCTCCAGGAAGGACTCGAACCACAAAACTTTAAATGTAGTGCCAGTGATTCCTTGGTTAGTGTAGAATGATATGAGGATTTTGTGGCTGTAGGAAGGTCAAGAAGAATCAGAACTGATGACAGTTTTGCTGATCTTACTGCCTGGAACCTCTTAATCACTATAAAGGCAGTTTTTGTTGATTGTTCTCAGTTCAAAGCCAGAGTGGTTGGGGTCCTGAAGTTAGTTCTAAAGGAGAGAATGAGGAAGAGTTGGTTGTAGGCACGCTTAAGAATTTTTTAAAGAAAATAATATAATACCGCTTTGTAGCTGGTGATGTCTGAGCTGTCTAGAATCATTCTTACCAAATTTTCAGTCATAAATTGCATGTCCATAAATTTTTTTTAATGTAGGCCAGTAAAAGGATAGTATTAATCAAACTAGATAAATCTTTTAGTCACTGGATGTAAAACTATAAGTAAATGAAGAAAAAAATGAAATATTGATTCTCTGTACTAAACTCAAAAACTACGTGACCTAGGTGTGATCTTAGACTCTAAGCTCAATTTTATCCCACATGTCCCAATCACTTTTTATTATGTAAGAAATGTTGCTAAAGTTAATCCTATTCTGTGATGCAGAGAAACTTATTCATGCAGAATTGATTACTGTAATGCTCTTCTTACTGGGGTTCGTAAGAAAACTGTCTGTCCCTTGCATGTTGTACAGAACGCAGCAGCTTGGATCCTAACAGACACTGAAAACAGAGCTCATATCACTCCTGTTCTGAAAAAGCTGCACTGGCTGCCTGTATCTATTACAATAGACTTTAAAGTTCTGATTCTGGTCTATAAGGCTCTAAATAATCTAGCACCTACTTACATCACTCTGTTTATGTTCCATCCTGTAATTTTAGATCTACAGATGCTGGCCTTCTCCAAATACAGTTGTGCTCAAAAGTTTAGGCAGTATTTTTGCTTTCTTGGCCTTTTTCAGAGAACATGAATTATAACACAGAAACTTTTCCCACTCATGTTTAGTGGTTGGGTGAAACCATTTATTGTCAAACAACTGTCTAAAACTCTCTTTTTAAATCATAATGACAACCAAAATCATCCAAATGACCCTGATCAAAAGTTTACATATACCAGTTCTTAATACCGTGTATTGCCCCCTCTAACATCAGTGACAGCTTGAAGTCTTTTATGGTACTTGTGGATGAGGCTTTTTATTTTCTCAGATGGTAAAGCTGCCCATTCTTCCTGGCAAAAAGCCTCCAGTTCCTGTAAATTCCTGGGATGTCTTGCATGAACTGTGCACTAAAGATCTCCCTAGAGTGGCTCAGTGATATTGAGGTCAGGAGACTGAGATGGCCACTCCAGAACCTTCACTTTGTTCTGCTGTAGCCAATGACAGGTTGACTTGGCTTTGTGTTTTGGATCGTTGTCATGTTGGACCGTCCAAGTACATCCCATGCACAGCTTCCGGGCTGATAAGTGCAAATTTGCCTCCAGTATTTGCTGATAACGTGCTGCATTATCTTTCCTTCAACTTTGGTCAAGTTTTCTGTTCCTTTGTAGCTCACACATCCCCAAAACATCAGCGATCCACCTCCATGCTTTACAGTAGGAATGGTGTTCCTTTCATCATAGACCTCTCCAAATGTAATGTTTATGGTTGTGGCCAAAAAGTTAAATTTTGGTCTCCAAATGACCTTGCTCCAGAAGTTTTGAGGCTTGCCTCTGTGCTGTTTGGCATATTGTAGGCGGGATACTGTGTGGCATTTGCACAGTAATGGCCACATAACCGTAATTGACCATGCAGCCCATTTTTCTTTAAGTGCCTCCTTATTGTGCATCTTGAAACCGCCACACCACTAGTTTTCAGAGAGTCCTGTCTGGATCCCAGAAACTCACTCAGCTTTTATGCACACACACTGATTACAAGCAAACCGGTCACAGGATGCTTTCATAATATTTAATTTTTACTACAGTATTTCATCTCACTATAATTTCATTTTAAATACTGTTCTAAATCTTTATTTTATTGGTTATGCTTTAAAGTCTGTGTTTTGTGTTTGTAGGCTAGCTTTGTGTAATCTGGATGATAAGGTGTGTGAAAACCTTGGATCACTTTTAAAACTGGAAAACTCCTCCCTGAAAGAGCTGGACCTCAGTAACAATGATGTGCAGAATTCAGGTGTAGAGCTCCTCTCTGCTGGACTGATGAGTTCACACTGTAAACTGGAGATACTCAGGTCGGTGTTTCACTATATTGCAGAACTGTAAATATTAAACCATTTTTCAGTACTTCATCTATTTGTCTTTTCATCTATAAAACATGAGATTCCTACAAAATTTAGCTAATGTAAGTGTTCTACAGGACAGAATGATTGTACAGTGATTGAAACTTGATTCAAATGCTTAAATACATCAGTGTATTCCCAACCATCTGTACCAACCATGGGCCAAATAGTGATCTCAAATAGTGAACAGGTTGAATTTAACATAACTGCTCTATCTGGTGCAGACCAGAGAAGGACATTGCCCTGTTTAGTCTTTGTTGATCTTGGTGAAGTTCTCTCAGTAATTATTTTTTAAGCTCTGTATGTGTTTCCTGACACTGTCATCCATGAGCTAACTCACTTAACACACACACACACATGCAGATGGCGCTGCATTAGGATGGTTAAGCTAGAGGTGGGATTAAGAAAGCAGAGAAGAGCGGGTACAGTACAGTGAATGTTATGTTTGGCATGTGGAAAATGGGTCTCATAGCAGATGTTAATGATTTGTAAAAAGAAGGGATTGCATTTGGATATGTCAAAGGCCACAATGGGAAGGAAATAGATGAATTTGCAAGTGTACAGTCATACGGGTCTGTCAGCAGTCACAAAAAAAACCCAGTCTATAGGAAATTCCAGTCAGAAAAAAAAAACAACACTTGATTATAAATCACAACTTCTGTATTAAATGGGATATAAAAATGACAAAAAAGTTCTTACTCTGTTTAAAAGCGACACAGAGCTCACCATTCTGTTTTACAGGGTTACAGAAGTTTTTGTCTACAATAGATAGGTGTGTGTGTTGTGTGTGTGTGTGTCTGCTTTACAAAAAAAAGCAGAAAGAAAAAGAAAACAAAAAAAGAGTCCATGTGTAGACTTAAGAAGTTTTTTAAGTTATTAAATAGGGATGGTTTGTCAGGAAATAATAAGGTGAAAAAATACAAAAGGATGACAAAGTATGTGAATCTTAAAAACATTCTTCTTTGGCATATGTAATTAATTCCAAATACTGAATGCTGTCCTTGACTTAGAGATCTGACCAAATATGAACGTTCTCTCTGACTTTATCATCTTATTCTTCTCCTCCCTCTGAAGGTTATCTGGTTGTATGATCTCAAAGAAAGGCTGTTCTTCTCTTGCTTCAGCTCTGAATTCAATGCCCTCACGCCTGAAAGAACTGGATCTGACCTACAACCATCCAGGAGAGTCAGGAGGGAAGCTACTTTCTGCTAGACTGGAGGATCCACATTGTTTTCACTCAACACTCTCGGGTATGAACAATAATTTTTTGGAATGATGTGGGTGTTGTGTGTAGTGAAATCAGAATCATAAAGCTATTAAACACAGTAATTATCTATTGCTCTCATTCTCCCATTCCCACTCACCTAGACCGTTCAGTCTCACCTCCAACTATTTTCCTTCAACAAGACTGCTTTTATTCACTTAGACTGTTCTTACTCTACAAGACTACCCTCATACTTCTACCCTCATCACTCACAGACTGCCTCACCCAAACTCTCCCTTACCTAGACTGCTCATCCTCAGCTAGATCACACTCTTAGACTGCTTTCACTCACCTAGAACATTATCATTCACCTAGACTGCTCTCCCTCTTCCAAACTGCTTTCACTTGTCATCAGTAGGTCATACATCAGTAGGCTCCTCTAATAATCAGACGAATTCTACTCTGAATCTAATCTAAAACAAAGAGTCACCTTTCTCCACTAACTAAACAAAGTTAGAAGAAAAGTAAAAGGCTTCAATTAGCATCCAGCTAACAGTTGGTTTCTCAGGGTGGGGATGCCAGCAGGTTTTAGATGATAATTATGTAATGATCCTTTGAAAATGAATAAAGATAACCAATGTGTTTCTTGTGTACTTTCATCATGTATGCAGCTTGGAGCTTCTCCAGTCTGATTGGCTGAAACAGAACTGAATAAAGTTCAGCTTTATGCACATTCATATTTATTCTGTCATGGTCATTAAAATAAAAGTAGTGATAAAATAGATAAATGGCCCTCTCCTATCTGGACAACAGGAGCATGCATGTGAATGCTGAGCTGCAGTACACAGACAGCATTATCCCCTGGAGGCTTAACATTAAGCTTCGTGACCTGGGTCTGAACTGTTCTCTGTCCAACTGCATCTGGAAATTCCTGACGGACCGACCGAAGGTGGTAAAGATGTGTGGCATCACCTCCTCCTCACTGACCCGTACCACCAGTGCCCCTCTCTTGTACTCCCTGTACACCTACAACTGCACAGCCAGACACAGCTCCAGTGTCAGCATTAAATTTGTAGATGACACAACGACTGTGAGCCTGGTCTCCAATAACAACAAGGAGGCCTACAGAGAGGAGGTCAGCTCTTTGATACGCTCGTACCCGGAGATTAACCTTCCTTTTTGTGTCAACAAGACCACAGAGCTGATATTGGGCTTAATGAAGTGCACACCGCCTTTACGATCAATAGGCCCACTGTAGAGAGGGTCAGCAACTTCAAGTTCCTTCAGGACATTTTACACATGTACTGTGGAGAGCATTTTAACAGGCTTCAGAACATTTTACACATATACTGTGGAGAGAGCATTTTAACAGGCTCCAGAACATTTTACACATGTACTGTGGAGAGCATTTTAACAGGCTTCAGAACATTTTACTCATGTACTGTGGAGAGCTCCAGTACATTGTGCACATGTAGTTTTGGAGAGCTCCAGAACATTTTATACATTTTAATGGGCTCCATCACCACCTGATATGGGAACTTCACTGCCATCGAGCAGAATTTCTTAATACTCTGCTATAACTGTTATAACTCTGCTATAGACCCCTGTTACAACTGAACAAGAGAGTGAAACTGCAGTTTGAGTCTGACTTCATTTAAAGTCCCAGGGAACCTAAATCTTTCTTTTTAATGAAGTTAATTGTTCCTCTTGGCTGCAATAAACATAAACACAGTATATCTCATAAACCTCTTCCCAATGTCTAATAAATGTAAACTGGGCAGTACTAATCTCGGGTAACCCTTCCATAAGCATTCCCCCAACCAGTCACAAGGCTGCCATGTCTTACTCCTCCCACGTGAACTGTATTAAAGTCAGAGAAACCTAGTGAGCTAAAGCAAACCAGCATAATGGATAATAGATTAAATTCTATATGAGGGCTGGAGCAGGCTTGGGGCGTTGGACTGAGAGCCGTCAATAAAACTGCTCACTAGAAACAACTGCTCGGTTCTCAGACAGATCTGATCATCATATTTGTGATGTTTTTATTGTTGAACGATTAAGTAACATTAATTACTAAATGGTCTGAGATATTAAGACTTTATTTGTCATGAATAAATAGAGAAAACATAAAATACTGAGAAACACAGGAGAGAGGGAGAGACAGAGACAGCGAGAAACAGAGAGGGAGAGACAGAGAGCAAATTTGTGAATGCTCATTAACTTATGTGTGTGTGCATGTCTCTGTGTATGCGTGTGTGTGTGTGTTTGTGTGTGTGTGTGTGTGTGCGTGCACATGTGTGTGTGTGTGTGTGTGTGTGTGTGTGTGTAGACTGGAACATGGAGGTGAGAACAGAATCAAAGCAGGACTGAAGAAATGTAAGTACACACACACACACACACACACACACATAGAGACACTCAAACACGTTTTTGAATTATGAATTATGGCGACCCAACATCCTACAGACCTAAAACACATCATACTCTGTTAAAATTAACTGGTGAATCACAAATTCAAAAAACCGCTCCATAATGGAGTCTCACCTGACCTGGGAGTCACTTGTGATGTCACTGTGGGACATTTCAGGAACAGACTATATCTGAGGACCCTCATTACACACATCACCTGTTTTCATTCTTTGTGACCAGTTCCATGCTGAAAAAGAACCCTGCTTTGTTCTTCTTAATGCAGTTTAAATTACTAATCCAGATACATGCATTAATTTAAAGAGTTATTACAGTTCTAGAATAAGTCTTTATTCTATAATCTCCAAGAAGTGGTAATAAACACAATTACATACTGCAGCAACTGTATCATATAACTGTCCTACAATAAACCCAGACATACAATAAGAAGGCTTTTTCAAACAAGTGGACTTCAGTTTATTTAACTATGTGTGTTGACTATGTCTGTACCTGATGTGGCTGTAAAACCAAAGATTTAACTATCGATCCTTTTTTATATTATGTAGTGATCAGAAAATCCAAATGCACCAGTTACATTGATTATTCAACCACATTAAGAAAGTCACATTGTACAGAGTTATAGGAACATACGTCCTGCCCTGTAAACAGACGTACTGCTGTATTATATGTATATATTCTGTAGTAAATCTGCCCAGATAACTACAGATCCACCCTGTTGGGTTGTGGAGTCCTTCAAAAGTTCTAAATGGTGCCTGAGAGCTGGTTATGTGTAGACCAGTTTACTAATCACTCCACCTCAGCCAATCAGTCCATTACCCAGTGCACAAGGCTGTCCCACTAGAAATGTTTTTAAAAAGATCCAGATCACCCTGAAAGACAAACAGCTGGCAGCTGTACTGTACTTTATTGTGTGGTGTTCAAACGTGCCAGAGCTAAACACAGTGCAGTACCTGTACTCCAGTCTGTCCAGCGAGGACTTCACACCACACTGAGATGTATTCACTGTCCAGTCACAGCCCTTTGGGTCAGTCACTCATAGGTGCATTCACTCAGAGAACAAGTTCCTTCACCACAGAGTAAAAGTGGAGATCACTGTGTAACTGCACCTCCTCTTTACTCTGTTGAGGAGAGACATGTTCTTTGGATAAATGCAGCTACAAGGCATTACCTATGTCTGGTTTCTCAGCCCCGCCCCCAAAGCGCTGTGATGTGGTTACATGTCATTGCTCTGCTCAGACTGAAATACAGTGACTGTACTGGGTTTAGTGTTGCGGTGTTTAAAGACCCCCACAGTGTACTGGGCTCTGCTAAGACTGAAATTCAGTGACTGTGCTGGGTTTAGTGTTGCGGTGTTTAAAGACCCCCACAGTGTACTGGGCTCTGCTAAGACTGAAATTCAGTGACTGTACTGGGTTTAGTGTTGCGTGTTTTAAAGACCCCCACAGTGAACTGGGCTCTGCTCGGACTGAAATACATTGACTGTTCTGGGTTTAAAGACCCCCACAGTGAACTGGGCTCTGCTCAGACTGAAATACAGTGACTGTACTGGGTTTAGTACTGCTGTGTTTAAAGACCCCACAGTGAACTGGGCTCTACTCAGACTAAAATACAGTGACTGTACTGGGTTTAATGTTGCAGTGTTTAAAGACCCCCACAGTGAACTGGGCTCTGCTCAGACTGAAATACAGTGACTGTACTGGGTTTAGTGTTGCAGTGTTTAAAGACCCCCACAGTGAACTGGGATCTGCTCAGACTGAAATACAGTGACTATACTGGGTTTAGTCTTGTGGTGTTTAAAGACCCCCACAGTGAACTGGGCTCTGCTCAGACTGAAATACAGTGACTGGACTGGGTTTAGTCTTGTGGTGTTTAAAGACCCCCACAGTGAACTGGGCTCTGCTCAGACTGAAATACAGTGACTGACCTGGGTTTTAGTCTTGTGGTGTTTTAAAAACCCCACAGTGAAATGTAGTACAGCTGTGAGCGGACTGATCTTGAAGGTTGTGTGTGTTCAATCCTGACACTTCGGCACATTTCAGGACATGTTTAAATACCTGTCTAGTTTATCTGTTAGGAGGCTGAGACATGTTAACTTAGTAGTGTCGACACCAATCCCAGCCCTGAACACCTTAAAGCCAGAGGAAGAAGCTCCAGGGTTGATCACAGACTTTCAGACTACTCAGGACTTCACCATGACCTATAAGAACAATAACATTAACAGGCCACATTACTAGACTAATAAATTCAGTCACTAATTATTTTAATAGCTTTAACAGCTTTTAAAAAAAAAGTAGAACCACTTTTAATACTAACAGTGTTAAGCACTGTTTAGTTAGAAAAGTACACTGGACCCCATTAACTTTTTAACTAAACCTTTTACAGTGTTCTCTC
>JAMWET010007527.1:0-27893 GCA_024036415.1 Prochilodus magdalenae
GAAACAATGTTTTCCTTCATTCTGGATATATTCAAAGTGTTCCCATGTCAGAAAATATTTTATTTTGTCACAAAACAAGTTTTATTGCAACGTTGAGCTTTTTGGCCGTTCTAAAGCCTGTAGGCGCTTCTAAAGCTCCCAAACGCTTTTTTCAGCGCCTAAATGCAATGAAAATGACACTGTTCATTTTGTACTGCCACGTTCAAGATTTCACTTCCTATTGCTTAGAAACAATGTTTTCCTTCATTCTAGACATATTTAAAGTGTTCCCATGTCAGAAAATATGTTTTTTTTGTCACAAAAACAATTGCATTACTACGTTGCGCTTTTTGGCCGTTCTAAACCTGTAGGCGCTTCTAAAGCTCTCAAACGCTTTTTCAGCGTCTAAATGCAATTAAAATGACACTTTTCATTTTGTACTGCCACGTTCAAGATTTCACTTCCTATTGCTTAGAAACAATGTTTTCCTTCATTCTAGACATATTTAAAGTGTTCCCATGTCAAAAAAAAAATATTTTTTGTCACAAAAACAATTGCATTACTGCGTTGAGCTTTTTGGCCGTTCTAAAGCCTGTAGGCGCTTCTAAAGCTCCCAAACGCTTTTTCAGCGCCTAAATGCAATGAAAATGACACTGTTCATTTTGTACTGCCACGTTCAAGATTTCACTTCCTATTGCTTAGAAACAATGTTTTCCTTCATTCTAGACATATTTAAAGTGTTCCCATGTCAGAAAATATGTATATATTTTTTGTCACAAAACAAGTTTCATTACAACGTTGAGCTTTTTGGCCGTTCTAAAGCCTGTAGGCGCTTCTAAAGCTCCCAAACGCTTTTTTAGCGCCTAAATGCAATGAAAATGACACTGTTCATTTTGTACTGCCACGTTCAAGATTTCACTTCCTATTGCTTAGAAACAATGTTTTCCTTCATTCTAGACATATTTAAAGTGTTCCCATGTCAGAAAATATTTTTTTTTTGTCACAAAACAAGTTTCATTACAACGTTGAGCTTTTTGGCCGTTCTAAAGCCTGTAGGCGCTTCTAAAGCTCCCAAACGAATTTTTCAGCACCTAAATGCAATGAAAATGACACTGTTCATTTTGTACTGCCACGTTCAAGATTTCACTTCCTATTGCTTAGAAACAATGTTTTTTCTTCATTCTAGACATATTTAAAGTGTTCCCATGTCAGAAAATATTTTTTTTTCGTCACAAAACAAGTTTCATTAAAACGTTGAGCTTTTTGGCCGTTCTAAAGCCTGTAGGCGCTTCTAAAGCTCCCAAACGCTTTTTTAGCGCCTAAATGCAATGAAAATGACACTGTTCATTTTGTACTGCCACGTTCAAGATTTCACTTCCTAATGCTTAAAAAACAATGTTTTCCTTCATTCTGGACATATTCAAAGTGTTCCCATGTCACAAAACATGTTTTTTTGTCACAAAAACAATTTGGCCGTTCTAAAGCCTCTGGGCGCTTCTAAAGCTCCCAAACGCTTTTTCAGCGCCTAAATGCAATAAAAATGACACTGTTCATTTTGTACTGCCACGTTCAAGATTTCACTTCCTATTGCTTAGAAACAATGTTTTCCTTCATTCTAGACATATTTAAAGTGTTCCCATGTCAGAAAATATGTTTTTTTGTCACAAAAACAATTGCATTACTGCGTTGAGCTTTTTGGCCGTTCTAAAGCCTGTAGGCGCTTCTAAAGCTCCCAAACGCTTTTTTAGCGCCTAAATGCAATGAAAATGACACTGTTCATTTTGTACTGCCACGTTCAAGATTTCACTTCCTATTGCTTAGAAACAATGTTTTCCTTCATTCTAGACATATTTAAAGTGTTCCCATGTCAGAAAATATTTTTTTTTCGTCACAAAACAAGTTTCATTACAACGTTGAGCTTTTTGGCCGTTCTAAAGCCTGTAGGCGCTTCTAAAGCTCCCAAACGCTTTTTCAGCGCCTAAATGCAATGAAAATGACACTGTTCATTTTGTACTGCCACGTTCAAGATTTCACTTCCTATTGCTTAGAAACAATGTTTTCCTTCATTCTAGACATATTTTATGACATGGGAATACTTTAAATATTTTTTTTGACACAAAACAAGTTTCATTACTACGTTGAGCTTTTTGGCCGTTCTAAAGCCTGTAGGCGCTTCTAAAGCTCCCAAACGCTTTTTTAGCGCATAAATGCAATGAAAATGACACTGTTCATTTTGTACTGCCACGTTCAAGATTTCACTTCCTATTGCTTAGAAACAATGTTTTCCTTCATTCTAGACATATTTAAAGTGTTCCCATGTCAGAAAATATGTTTTTTTGTCACAAAACAAGTTTCATTACAACGTTGAGCTTTTTGGCCGTTCTAAAGCCTGTAGGCGCTTCTAAAGCTCCCAAACGCTTTTTCAGCGCCTAAATGCAATGAAAATGACACTGTTCATTTTGTACTGCCACGTTCAAGATTTCACTTCCTATTGCTTAGAAACAATGTTTTCCTTCATTATTTACATATTTAAAGTGTTCCCATGTCAGAAAATATGTTTTTTGTCACAAAAACAATTGCATTACTGCGTTGAGCTTTTTGGCCGTTCTAAAGCCTGTAGGCGCTTCTAAAGCTCCCAAACGCTTTTTTCAGCGCCTAAATGCAATGAAAATGACACTGTTCATTTTGTACTGCCACGTTCAAGATTTCACTTCCTATTGCTTAGAAACAATGTTTCCCTTCATTATTTACATATTTAAAGTGTTCCCATGTCAGAAAATATTTTTTTTTTTTGTCACAAAACAAGTTTCATTACAACGTTGAGCTTTTTGGCCGTTCTAAAGCCTGTAGGCGCTTCTAAAGCTCCCAAAGGCTTTTTCAGCGCCTAAATGCAATGAAAACGACATTGTTCATTTTGTACTGCCACGTTCAAGATTTCACTTCCTATTGCTTCTAAACATTGTTTTCCTTCATTCTAGACATATTTAAAGCGTTCACATGTCAGAATTTTTTTTTTGTCACAAAACCAGTTTCATTACTACGTTGAGCTTTTTGGCCGTTCAAAAGCCTGTAGGCGCTTTTAAAGCTCCCAGACGCTTTTTCAGCGCCTAAATGCAATGAAAATGACACTGTTCATTTTGTACTGCCACGTTCAAGATTTAACTTCCTATTGCTTAGAAATGATGTTTCCCTTCATTCTAGACATATTTAAAGTGTTCCCATGTCAGAAAATATTTTTTTTTTGTCACAAAACAAGTTTCATTACAACGTTGAGCTTTTTGGCAGTTTCAAAAGCCTGTAGGCGCTTCTAAAGCTCCCAAACGCTTTTTTAGCGCCTAAATGCAATGGAAATGACACTGTTCATTTTGTACTGCCACGTTCAAGATTTCACTTCCTATTGCTTAGAAACAATGTTTTTTCTTCATTCTAGACATATTTAAAGTGTTCCCATGTCAGAAAATATATATTTTTTTGTCACAAAACAAGTTTCATTACAACGTTGAGCTTTTTGGCCGTTCTAAAGCCTGTAGGCGCTTCTAAAGCTCCCAAACGCTTTTTCAGCACCTAAATGCAATGAAAATGACACTGTTCATTTTGTACTGCCACGTTCAAGATTTCACTTCCTATTGCTTAGAAACAATGTTTTCCTTCATTCTAGACATATTTAAAGTGTTCCCATGTCAAAAAATATTTTTTTTTTGTCACAAAACAAGTTTCATTACAACGTTGAGCTTTTTGGCCGTTCTAAAGCCTGTAGGCGCTTCTAAAGCTCCCAAACGCTTTTTCAGCGCCTAAATGCAATGAAAATGACACTGTTCATTTTGTACTGCCACGTTCAAGATTTCACTTCCTATTGCTTAGAAACAATGTTTCCCTTCATTATTTACATATTTAAAGTGTTCCCATGTCAGAAAATATTTTTTTTTGTCACAAAACAAGTTTTATTACAACGTTGAGCTGTTTTGGCCGTTCTAAAGCCTGTAGGCGCTTCTAAAGCTCCGAAACGCAATGAAAATTACACTGTTCATTTTGTACTGCCACGTTCAAGATTTCACTTCCTATTGCTTAGAAACAATGTTTCCCTTCATTCTAGACATATTTAAAGTGTTCCCATGTCAGAAAATATTGTTTTTGTCACAAAACAAGTTTTATTACAACGTTGAGCTTTTTGGCCGTTCTAAAGCCTGTAGGCGCTTCTAAAGCTCCCAAACGCTTTTTTAGCGCACAAATGCAATGAAAATGACACTGTTCATTTTGTACTGCCACGTTCAAGATTTCACTTCCTATTGCTTAGAAACAATGTTTTCCTTCATTCTAGACATATTTAAAGTGTTCCCATGTCAGAAAATATGTTTTTTTGTCACAAAAACACTTGCATTACTGCGTTGAGCTTTTTGGCCGTTCTAAAGCCTGTAGGCGCTTCTAAAGCTCCCAAATGCAATGAATATGACACTGTTCATTTTGTACTGCCACGTTCAAGATTTCACTTCCTATTGCTTAGAAACAATGTTTTCCTTCATTATTTACATATTTAAAGTGTTCCCATGTCAGAAAATATTTTTTTTTTTGTCACAAAACAAGTTTTATTACAACGTTGAGCTTTTTGGCCGTTCTAAAGCCTGTAGGCGCTTCTAAAGCTCCCAAACGCTTTTTCAGCGCCTAAATGCAATGAAAATGACACTGTTCATTTTGTACTGCCACGTTCAAGATTTCACTTCCTATTGCTTAGAAACAATGTTTTCCTTCATTCTAGACATATTTAAAGTGTTCCCATGTCAGAAAATATTTTTTTTTGTCACAAAACAAGTTTCATTACAACGTTGAGCTTTTTGGCCGTTCTAAAGCCTGTAGGCGCTTCTAAAGCTCCCAAACGCTTTTTCAGCGCCTAAATGCAATGAAAATGACACTGTTCATTTTGTACTGCCACGTTCAAGATTTCACTTCCTATTGCTTAGAAACAATGTTTTCCTTCATTCTAGACATATTTAAAGTGTTCCCATGTCAAAAAAATATATATTTTTTTGTCACAAAACAAGTTTCATTACAACGTTGAGCTTTTTGGCCGTTCTAAAGCCTGTAGGCGCTTCTAAAGCTCCCAAAGGCTTTTTCAGCGCCTAAATGCAATGAAAACGACATTGTTCATTTTGTACTGCCACGTTCAAGATTTCACTTCCTATTGCTTCTAAACAATGTTTTCCTTCATTCTAGACATATTTAAAGTGTTCACATGTCAGAATTTTTTTTTTGTCACAAAACCAGTTTCATTACTACGTTGAGCTTTTTGGCCGTTCAAAAGCCTGTAGGCGCTTCTAAAGCTCCCAAACGCCTAAATGCAATGAAAATGACAATGTTCATTTTGTACTACCACGTTCAAGATTTCACTTCCTATTGCTTAGAAACAATGTTTCCCTTCATTCTAGACATATTTAAAGTGTTCACATGTCAGAAAATATATATATATTTTTTTATCACAAAACAAGTTTCATTACAACGTTGAGCTTTTTGGCCGTTCTAATGCCTGTAGGCGCCTAAATGCAATGAAAATGACACTGTTCATTTTGTACTGCCACGTTCAAGATTTCACTTCCTATTGCTTAGAAACAATGTTTTCCTTCATTCTAGACATATTTAAAGTGTTCCCATGTCAGAAAATATGTTTTTTTTTGTCACAAAACAAGTTTCATTACAACGTTGAGCTTTTTGGCCGTGCTAAAGCCTGTAGGCGCTTCTAAAGCTCCCAAACGCTTTTTTTCAAGGCCTAATTGCAATGAAAATGACACTGTTCATTTTATACTGCCACGTTCAAGATTTCACTTCCTATTGCTTAGACAAAATGTTTTCCTTCATTCTATACATATTTAAAGTGTTCCCATGTTAAAAAAAAATATTTTTTTTTGTCACAAAACAAGTTTCATTACAACGTTGAGCTTTTTGGCCGTTCTAAAGCCTGTAGGCGCTTCTAAAGCTCCCAAATGCAATGAATATGACACTTTTCATTTTGTACTGCCACGTTCAAGATTTCACTTTCTATTGCTTATAAACAATATTTCCCTTCATTCTGGATATATTTAAAGTGTTCCCATGTCAGAAAATATGTTTTTTTGTCACAAAAACAATTGCATTACTGCGTTGAGCTTTTTTGGCCGTTCTAAAGCCTGTAGGCGCTTCTAAAGCTCCCAAATGCAATGAATATGACACTGTTCATTTTGTACTGCCACGTTCAAGATTTCACTTCCTATTGCTTAGAAACAATGTTTTCCTTCATTCTAGACATATTTAAAGTGTTCCCATGTCAGAAAATATTTTTTCTTGTCACAAAACAAGTTTTATTACAACGTTGAGCTTTTTGGCCGTTCTAAAGCCTGTAGGCGCTTCTAAAGCTCCCAAACGCTTTTTTAGCGCCTAAATGCAATGAAAATGACACTGTTCATTTTGTACTGCCACGTTCAAGATTTCACTTCCTATTGCTTAGAAACAATGTTTTCCTTCATTCTAGACATATTTAAAGTGTTCCCATGTCAGAAAATATGTTTTTTTTGTCACAAAAACAAGTTTCATTACAACGTTGAGCTTTTTGGCCGTTCTAAAGCCTGTAGGCGCTTCTAAAGCTCCCAAACGCAATGAAAATGACATTGTTCATTTTGTACTGCCACGTTCAAGATTTCACTTCCTATTTCTTCTAAACAATGTTTTCCTTCATTCTAGACATATTTAAAGTGTTCCCATGTCAGAAAATATGTATATATTTTTTGTCACAAAACAAATTTCATTACAACGTTGAGCTTTTTGGACGTTCTAAAACCTGTAGGCGCCTCTATAGCTCCCAAACGCTTTTCCAGCGCCTACATGCAATGAAAATGACACTGTTCATTTTGTACTGCCACGTTCAAGATTTCACTTCCTATTGCTTAGAAACAATGTTTTCCTTCATTCTAGACATATTTAAAGTGTTCCCATGTCAAAAAAATATTTTTTTTTTTGTCACAAAACAAGTTTCATTACAACGTTGAGCTTTTTGGCCGTTCTAAAGCCTGTAGGCGCTTCTAAAGCTCCCAAACGCTTTTTTCAGCGCCTAAATGCAATGAAAATGACACTGTTCATTTTGTACTGCCACGTTCAAGATTTCACTTCCTATTGCTTAGAAACAATGTTTTCCTTCATTCTAGACATATTTAAAGTGTTCCCATGTCAGAAAATATTTTTTTTGTCACAAAACAAGTTTCATTACAACGTTGAGCTTTTTGGCCGTTCTAAAGCCTGTAGGCGCTTCTAAAGCTCCCAAACGCTTTTTCAGCGCCTAAATGCAATGAAAATGACACTGTTCATTTTGTACTGCCACGTTCAAGATTTCACTTCCTATTGCTTAGAAACAATGTTTTCCTTCATTCTAGACATATTTAAAGTGTTCCCATGTCAGAAAATATGTTTTTTTTGTCACAAAAACACTTGCATTACTGCGTTGAGCTTTTTGGCCGTTCTAAAGCCTGTAGGCGCTTCTAAAGCTCCCAAACGCTTTTTTAGCGCATAAATGCAATAAAAATGACACTTTTCATTTTGTACTGCCACGTTCAAGATTTCACTTTCTATTGCTTAGAAACAATGTTTGCCTTCAATATTTTGGAAGGGATGTCTTCATTTTAGCCAGCCTTGATTCATAGTACAGGGACATAGCACTAATATAACTAGGTTAAATAGCTAGCGCGCTAGCCCTAGCATAGCTAACGCTAACTAGGTAGCGCTAGTGATTAAAACTGGCGGTAAAGGAGTGTTACGTGACTTGCAGGACCTTACGTAGGACAGACACTGCGCATGTTCAGAAAGTCACTCCATGAACAGAAATGCGGGAAAGGCATTGGAGGTTAGTAAAAGGCAGTGATTCTTGATCCATCCGAGTTATTGTCATAGTATCTGTGCTTTTTCTAATGTAGTATTTAAAGTTGATATGTCAGTTTGGGGTTAGATTTTGATATTCACTGACTTCTTGTACAAAAATGGATGCAGCCCATAATGGCTAGCTAGTTGGCTAACTTGCTTATGACTATACATTCGAAAAGTTGCTAAAGCTATTAGGAATCACTTGGATCATTTTGAGTTTTTGTCTGCAGATTGTCCTTGTTTGCACGAAAACCGCTTTTGTTTTTCAAAAACAGCTTAAAATAAACAAGGAGTTCAAGTGCTGTCAATGTTAACACCTTGATTAATCTGAAAACGCATTAATTGTATTTTAGTGCAAATTACTCGTTCCTAGTGACATATTAGTGGTTTTATTTAGTGTTATAACACAATGTCGCTTACTGTTCAGTTAAGAAGGTAAAAAACGATTTAGTTTTGCTGAATGCCCGCACATATTGACACAGAGCTTTGAGAGAGGAGCAGCAGCTAAGATTAAAAATGAAATCTGAAAAAAAAAAAAAAAAAGAAAGACCTACACTGAGGTCCCAGTTCCTTTTAAACACTGTAGTCAAATTGCTTTACAAATGAGCTCTGGACAAGAGTAAATAATAGAGATGCACCGAGAATATTTCCTTTATCCAAATTCAAAAAGTGAAAAGGTGAAATTTATTCAGAGAAAGGCAATCAATTTTAGTTAAGCAAACATGCTAAGACTTGGAAAACTAGACATACACTGAAATTATTATTAAGTGAACTAGCAGAATTCAGAATAGCGCACAACCTTAGCAGTCTATGTGGAATGCTTGAAAGTAGCAACTAATATAAAAGGGCAATTGTATATACTGATTTTATTTTTTCTTCTTTTTCAGTACCATGAATGTGGAAGTGTAAAGACTGTGCTGCAGAAGAACCAACAAGATATCAGTTACTGAAGCACTACAGGTTAAAACATGGCCACTTTGGCCGCAGACACCCTTATCCATGCACATATTCGAATTGCCCCTGCCGATTTAAAACTTGGAATGCACTTCGAAGTCATCTATGTAGATCACATTTGAATCAAACATCTCAAAGATCAGTAGATTGCACAACATTTAGCTGCCATCATTGTTCCTGTAATGACATTGCCTCCCTAAGAGATTTTTTTGCTCATGTTAACAGGCATCTAAAAAGACATGAAACCATCTGTTGTATGTTTGATAGTTGTTCCTTCCAAACAAATATTTATGGAACATTTCAAACTCACAAGAACAGAAAGCACAAGACATTTACTCTGAATGATTTTAAAGCTGGAATTGTAAAGAATGGCACAACAGATTCACTCTGTAGTTTAGGAGATACATGTTTGAGAGAGAGTGAAGTTCTGCTTGATGCTGAACTTGAAGACAATGTGCTTGTCCCACAACCAGATAACTTGCAACAAATTATAGAAGAGAAATTGGCATTTGTTTTATTAAAATTAGAAAACTGCTTCCATGTACCCTGCTCTGCCACTGATGAGCTGCTAAATGAGTTACAGTATTTGATAAGTTCTGCCTCAGTGTCTGTTTCTAATAATGTTCTTACTGATTTCTTTAAGAATCATAACCTGCAAGTTGACCAGTTACTCATCACAGAGTTAGGCAGTGTACTCTGTTCATCTAACCCATTGTCAAAAGCTTTAGGGAAAGATGGACCATTAGCCACTTCTTTTAAACGGAAGCAGTATTACAAGGATCATTTCAATACCGTTGATCCGGTGCAGTACATCCTTGATGCAACAGCAAAAAGAAGTTTTCAGTATGTACCTTTGCTTAAGGTTTTACATCAGCTAGTTAATCAAAAAAGTGTGCTTAGAAAGATTTTTGACAAGAAAAGACAACAACAGATAGTGCATGAACACCTTCATTACAGATTTTATGAAGATGGCCAGTATTTTAAAAACAATGATTTTCTGTCAGGGGAGGAATTGAGAATTGCTGTCTGTCTATATGTAGATGACTTTGAACTTTGCAACCCCCTCGGTACTTCACGCAAGAAACACAAGCTCTGCGCTGTCTATTGGGTTTTGGGTAATTTACCTCCTGGCAGCCATTCTTCTTTGGACTCAATTTACCTGGCTCTCTTATGTAAAAGTGAAGATGTGAAGACCTATGGCTATCGCAAAATATTTGAGCCACTTCTCCAAGACCTTGTTACCTTGGAGCAGCAGGGAGTTTTTGTCTCGCAGTTGGGTACGTTTTTGAAAGGAACACTTCAGTGTGTGATCGCAGACAATCTTGCAGCACATGGAATAGCCGGCTTCGTGGAAAATTTTTCAGGCCAGTATTTCTGTAGGTTTTGCACAGCACAACGTGCAGAAACTCCGATCAAAGAAGTAAAATCGGGTGCATTTACTACCCGAAAGAAAGAGCTTCATCAAGTCCATGTTAATACTGCACAGGCAAAAGGAGGTAGCTTTTTTGGTGTGAAAAATGTGTGCATTTTCACAGAGAGACTTGCTCACTTCTGTGTCACATCTGGGTATCCCCCTGATGTTGTCCATGATATTTTTGAAGGTGTAGTCCCAGTTGAGCTTGCACATTGTTTTGCTCAGCTTATTTCCAAGAAGTTGATCACACTTGATTACCTCAATACAAGAATTAAAAACTTTCAGTACAAGTGGGGTGACAAAAAAAATCGTCCTCACTTGGTGCCACTTAATTTTGAATGTCGTAAAACAATTGGTGGCAACGCACACGAAAATTGGTGTTTGATAAGGTTAATACCATTTATGATAGGCCATTTGATCCCTGAAGATGAGCCAGCTTGGAAAGTGATTCTAGACTTAAAAGATATTGTAGAGCTTGTTGTCTCCCCTATCCATTCTGAGGAGTCTGTGGCATATTTACAGTGTAAAATCTCAGAGCACAGACAGAGATACAAAGAAGTATTTCCTAGTCAGAGATTCCTGCCAAAACATCACTTTCTGGAGCATTATCCAGAAATGATCAAGCTTTTTGGCCCCATTGTGATGTTTTGGACCATGCGCTTCGAGGCCAAGCATAGTTTTTTCAAACAGGTGGTCAGACACACCAAGTGTTTTAAAAACATTGCACTCTCCTTGGCGAATAAGCACCAGCTAATGATGGCCTATCACATGCACACAAGCAGTTTTGAGAGGTCAGCTTTTGATGTGACACATGTCTCAACGATTCCAGTAGATGTCATGAAAGAGGACATAGCACTTCACCTAAGACAGAAATACCCTGGTCTCACAACAGTTACACTAGCTCAGAGGGTCTCTAGCAATGGCATGGAGTATAGAAATGGAATGATCATTGTGCATGGATCAGTAGGTGGACTGCCTGAATTTGCAGAAATTTTTCAAATGTGTGTATTTGTAGACACATTAATTTTCATATGCAAAAAACTATGTTCATGGTACAGGGAGCACTACAGAGCATTTGAACTTCAGTCATCTTCAGCAAGAGAAATTGTGTTGGTTGAGTTAAGTGAACTGACTGACAGCTATCCGCTGGTTGACTACAAGTGTGGAATCCACCGAATGGTCACCCTTAAAAGATACATACATGTATCTGGTAATTAATATTAATTTTTATTTTATCATATGTTTTGTTTGAATTAAGGTGAAAGTTAAACCTCATTTTTTTACCTTTATATTTCTGTTTTAGGAATAGTTTGTGAAATTGTTTTATGCCTATGGTATGTAAACATCTGACCAGATACTGTCCACTCAATATAACTGTTACTTACTGTCACTATTTTATTGTTTTCTATCTTACAGAATAACCTGTGTACCAGTATGTCTGCTTCAGCTGTACTTCGCATCATCCTAGGGGAAAATGACTCTTCTAAAGTAACCCTGCCCTTGGGAATACCAGGCTCCGTTGATGAACTTAAAAGTGAGATAAAAAGACAATGTGAGGTGTCAGGAGACTTTAGGCTGCAGTACAAGGACATTGATTTTGATGAGTTTATAAACTTGACCTCCACTTCAGACATTCAAAACAAGGCTACAGTCAAAGTGATCTACCTACCAAATTACTCATCTACAATTAGCCCTCGCCTCTCCCCACAGACACCCACCCAGGATGAGAACAGATCCATGTCATCTGACACTGACATTCTCTCATCGCCGTCATCGTCGTCATCTTCGTCATCATCATCCCTCCGATGTGCACCATGGCCAGATGTCTTTCCTGTGCCAGTGTTTGCCTATGATGTAGAAATCCAGCTCCAGAGAGCAAACAGTGACTTTGAAAGTAATGGTACCCTCTTCAGTCCTAGTCCAAAAATGAAGTCTGACATTCTTGAATGCTTGGCATCACAAATCATCAAATATAAAGCTTATCCATCAAATGCTGAATTTGATGAAGTAGCTGAAGCACTAGTGAAGAAGCACCCATGTTTAAGGGAACAAGGTTCTGTTACTGGCTTCTCTGGGTGGAAGATCAGTCTGAAGTATAAAATGGCGAATTTTCGCACTAAGCTGCGAAACATTGGATGTTCAGAGCTGAATGTCAATTCTCTCAAGCATAAACAGAGTGGTCAGCACACATCTCCAAATCAAGTGAAAAAACCTAGAAGAGCAGAGGTGAACTTCTGTCCAGACTTTCCTGTTGGACATACCAAAGAGAGCCTAGAGCAAGAAAGGCTGCTACTGTTGTCTGAGGTAACAAAGAAAAACAATCAACAGGTGGTTAAGGAGAAAATGGAAAAGACATTTGCTTACAGGCGGCATGAGGTGATTGAAGACAAGCCATTCATTGCAGATTTCAAGGAACGGTGGCCAGCTCTCTTCTCTGAACATGAGGCAAGCTTTTATATACTGTGTTGGTAACTAAATCAGAATTTAAGGGGTTTTGAAAAATTAAGGGGATAACCTTTTTAAAGAAATGTTTAGTCAAAATTGTCATTCATTACATTGTCCATGTATTGCTATTTGCCAGAAAAAAGCATTGTGGAAAATTTGTTCAAAGATTGGGACTGGGACTGGGTCAGAGAGTCACACCAGGATATTAATTAGTTTTTATCCAATATTTTGTTTGACATTTTGCATTAATCCAAATGTTCTGTTTTTGCCATTGTTATTAAATGTTTATAGGTTGAAGCAGAGTTTGCACGCATCACCACTGTCCCACTAAGGTCCAAGTTCATGCAGCAACTAGATTACTACTCTTCCCAGCTGATGAAGGTTTTGCCAAGGAAAGGAGGAACTGCTGGACAAAAAATCAGGGATGTCTTTGCAAACTTTGATAAGGTATTTGTTTTTCTTACAAATGTATTATCAAGAACACTGCTGTATGTACTGTTATTGTGAAGTAATTACTTCTGCATGGAATAGAATATTGAAGATATGGTTGATGGATACTTTATTCACATAGCTATTAATTGGTTTTCCTATCATTTTGATCTAGGTCATTGTTGCTTATTGCACTGTATGTAGATGTAATGGAATCATAAACTATGTTTGCAAGTTGCATGATAAATTGTAAAGTGCAGTGATCCATCTCTGGTGTTAACTGCTGTACAGCACAATATAGTACCTTACACATTTCACACTTGTTTTTGCTGCAGAATGATGCCATTGAAACACGAAGAGCATGCATACTGAAGGCACTAATTCTCTACCTCAGTGAAGACCCTGAAAACCTCATTAGGGAGTATCTTGTAAGTATGTTTGCTTCTGCTTTCCACTGTATTCACACACCATACTTGTTAGTACAGTTAATCGTTCATTTGTGAAGTAAAGCTAGAAAACGTGCCTTACATGTCATTTAACCTATCCAGTGCTGGTCACAATTGCATAATAAAATTCTTTCTCACTAACTATATTAGCATCAGTTTGTGGATTATTTAAAGGAATATTTTAAGTCTATTGCAGTTTCATCGTCTGTGTGTGTGTGTGTGTGTGTGTCTGTGTGTGTGTGTCTGTCTGTGTGTGTGTGTGTACATATGTTCATATTTTGGCTGAAAGTGTTATTTGTTCTGTCTTATAGGATGTTGAGGACAAACAGCAGATGGAGCAGACAATTCTTGGAGTCTTTGCTGTAAAGAAGGAAGGTGCAGAACCTACAGATGACCTGGACGATGTCGGTATAATCATCGAAGGGGTGGAAGTACTTCACAACCTCGGTAACATTGTGAATGCAGTTGCCATTTTGTTTGGCCTCATGTACTCGCTGGACTTGAGCTACCCAACTAATCTTAAGTACACATTTGAGGTTCTGCAAAAACTCATCATGGAACTGGATGGCAAACAGCTCTCAAGAAAGGCTCAAGTACTTAAAAACAAACTGTTTGAAGGAAACATGTAGACATGGAAAGTGAGTCTGTAGCATTTTTTGGTGGAATGCTCTGAAGTGGCTGAGAGGACAACTTTGACCCGGGATATTTGTAAGCTACAGATAAGGACTATTTGGATGTTGAATTGTTATGGTTATGTTTGAAGTGAAATGGTTCCAATAGTATGTTTTAACGTTTTATGTTAAAGGGGGAGAAAACTTGACATCCAGAGCAGGAAATTGGCATTCATGAATGGGCTTTAACATATTTCTTAAATGTAGAAAATCTCTTTAAAATATTGTTGCATTCATTGAGAAACATTGAGTGAGACATCCAGTCAGATATTATGACCAACTATGTTTCTACACTCATAATCTATCTTATCAGCTCCAGTGACCATATAGTATTATTTTGTAGTTGTTTAACTATAAACTGTAGTGCTTTTGTCTGTGTACTTTGTTGTTCTTTCACTTCAGCTACCCAACTAATCTTAAGTATGCACTTCTCCACCATGATCATTTTACAACCCCACCATGCCAGTGTCACTGCAGTGCTGAGAATAACCCACCACCCAAATAATACCTGCTCTACAGTGGATAAACGTAATTATTATGAATATATAGACATTCAAATATGATTTTTTTTAAAATAAATAAGGTAAACAACTGTTTGTAAACAAAGTCAACATATCAACTAGTTAATGTGATCTCGTCACTAAGTAAATACTGAGTAATATTCTTAAAAAAAGACACCCCCCCAAAAAAAAAAAAGTAGAAAAACAGAAGGCCTACAGTCTGAAATTATAGAACTACAAAGTGTCCTATATGATCAGTGGAGCTGAAAAAATGGACAGTGAGTTTAGACAAGGAGGCGGTGACTGTATTTAACAGAAGTCACAGGTACCATATTAACATGCAGTTTTTCAGGTTGCTGTTTGTGATCTATTTAGAACTATGTGTTTATTTAAGCGTTCTGTTTTGAAAATGTTCTGGCTGAATGTGTTGCACTTTTGGAATCGACAAGGACTGAAAAGTTTTTTTTATAATTCACCCTCTTGTCTTTGAAGTTTATTATAATGTATTTTTTCTGTTTAACAATGTTTGAATATGTTATTGAAAACAGAAATGTTATGGATTTAAAGGAAAGTTAAATGAATTCTGATTTTTTAAAGTCCCTTGAGTTCGTGAAAATTTTATTTAATAAGGCATTTTATATTCTCTATTGGCAGATAACATATTCATAAAACAATGAGGTCTAAGGCATTTTTTCTTAAATGCAATTCAAAACAATAACTTTCTAATTCAGAGCCAGGTGTGTTCTCATTTTATGATCCAAGGTTGAAAGGGATTTAGTTTAAGGTTTGTTTAAAAGATTTGTAACAGTTCAGCTAATGGTTGTGTGCATGCAATGCATATATATTTTTTGTTTTGTGCACATGGCATTGTAAAGGGACAATTACTGGTTGATTAAAATTATGCAAATTATTCTCTTAAGGATTCCATTCTTTCCTATTTATGCCACTGACCAGGATTTTGTGTTTCATTGATTATCACAGAAACAAAGTGATTATGTGAATTTACTGTTGGAAAAATGCTGACAATCAGCTTTAGTTTTTCAGCCTATGATAACTACAGTTGTACCAATACAAACCAAAGTCAAATAGATAGCCTACTTAAGCCAGTTAAGTTGGAACTATTACGTATAGTTTGGTAGATCTGGCTAAATACACTTGAGTTTTTGAGATCTAGAAGTCATGTTACATTTACATAAGTGAGTTAGGTCAGTATAATGTAATACCTTTCTATTATTAATCAACATGATTAAGTAAGATAAAAGAAAAGAAACTCAACAAAATATATGTTGGTTGGTTTAATTATCTTGACACTAATTTACTAATTAAACCCAAGCTAATACAATCATGTTGGTTTCACATAATACAGTCATGTTGGTTTTACAAAAGTTAGTTACATTAATCCTAAATAAATTATTTAATTACATCTTACTTAACTCTGTTTAGTGGAAATTGTTGACATAACTGGATTAAGTAAATCCAATGAATTTCTTTTTTGAGTGTACAAGGGAAAGAATCAATCACTTCGAGCTGCAGGTTACATCATTTCTTTCCATGTTAAAGTGTTCATCACAGTATAAAACTACTGATCTCACTGTTATATTTCTATACAAGAACTGCATCCTTCGTCAAAGAAACGCGCGGCTATCCCTGGCCATTATTTGCATCACATGTGATCAATGTTTATTTGCAATTCAGGAACAGCCCAGAATAATCACTGACGTTTCACAGAAATGACACTTTGAGAAAAAACACCTAGTTGAAGGGATAAGGCCGGCCAGTTTGTCGACTAATTAAACAAATACCAGAGCCCTTTGTCACCTTACACAATCGATACATTTGTAATGAAAGACTCTGGAAATCCTGTACGAAACAAGAAAGTAAAAAGGAGTAAATAAAGAAAAAAGGCAAAAGTGGGTACTTCGGATCAAACAAAGCTTACAGCACCTGGTATTCCCAGGTGGATTTTCATCCAAGTTCTAACCAGGCCCAAGACTGCTTAGCTTCCGTGGTCTGACAACATGCTGTGTTTTCAGGGTGGTAGAGCCATAAGCGACAAAAGCCCTTTGAATAAGACTTTTTTTTTGTGTTTGTGTGTGTCAAAACATTCAAGTGTGTAGGCCCACCGTGTGAAAAGTTCCTAATAATGAGTGAAGAAGAAAATGAGGAGCGAAAAAAAAGTGAGAGCTTCAGAGTGAAAAAGCTTACAGCACCTGGTATTCCCAGGCGGTCTCCCATCCAAGTACTAACCAGGCCCGACCCTGCTTAGCTTCCGAGATCAGACGAGATCGGGCGTTCTCAGGGTGGTATGGCCGTAAGCGAGAGACAGCGTGCAGATACGGCTAGTTATAATTCGGAACCAGGAGCGGTCACTCATTCAGAGCGAATTACAAAATTAAAACAGCTGTGCCGCAGCAACAGCGCCACAGGTTACTGACAGAGCGACATGTTTTGATCAAAAGTAAAGTTCTCGCTCCAAAGCCCTCACTGTGTGTAAAACCCTGCAGCTAAGCTTTACGACTGTGTGCATCAAATCACATCTAAACACGAACATCATTGGTCTTACTCAAACTTACGGTCCGCCTCAAACACTTGTTACAGCTTCACAGACTGTAGGCTTAAGTAGCAACTGAAAGAATGTCCAGAGATATCTTTGTCATTTACACGTTTTATTTCACAGCACGCTCAGAAAAAAACGTTCCACCAACTTTCATCTAAACTACTGGGATAAATGAAACAAGTGAGAAATGGCGTCCCAGCCTCGTGTCTGCCTGCTCAAGCCTCTCTCTCTCTCCTACAGTGCTTGCTGCTCACTCACAGCTTACATGAGAGTATACAACACGAGAGAAGTAAGACTGTGGCTACAATTCATAGGATATTTTTCTTACACATAAAAACACCCACATAGAAAATAAATAAAAAGCACAAAAGGACATAACCAGTAGAAAAAAATAGAAAAATATAAAGAATAATTACATCAATATATATAAGCTTATTTATAATATAATATACATATTTTACTCAATATAATACATATTTTTTAAGATTGACTTCGAAAACACATTAAAGTGCAGAGATTTAAAACAAAAATTGAAAATACCCGAGTTATGTGCAATATTACTAATTTACCATATGAACTTTACCTTATTTTTAATGTTTTTAATAGCTCCCTTTTTAATACCTGCTTTTTATAGTAATTTATATGAAACACTTTTTAAAACCATGAGAACAAACAAAGAAAATAAAACCTCTAAGCTAACGAAGCGATTTAAAATCCATACCTGGATGTAAAAGACAGTGAAACAGTGAGAAATGGCGTCCAGCCTCGTGTCTGCTTGCTCAAGCCTCTCTCTGCGTGACCCCCGAAACCACAGAAAAGGTGGGGGAAGGGATTAGCGTTACATAGCACTAGCAGCTGTAGCTTGCTAACAATTCTCACCCTTATACTGCAAAATTCCGCCAAAATACATGGCATCCACCTCTAATACACCCAAATCATGAAATATAAAGGCATTTCGCTTCGTATTTTTTCGCTTTTTTTAACACCGTATAGAACATTATTTTAACTCTTTTACTGAGTGCTGAAGTTTTACCCACCTCTCTCCTACAGTGCTTGCTGCTCACTGAGGAGAGAGTGGCTGATGCAACCGATACCGCGATAACTCCGCCCCCAAGACGAAACGGAGGAAAATAAAACACAAGGAAATAATAATTATAAAAATAAAAAAAAAATATATATATATGTACGCTTTTAAACACATTTTCCGCTGAATACAAATTTCCAACACATGAAATAAGATTTTGTGTGAAAAATAAATAAACCAAATTAAATCCGTTACATTCTCCCCCTACAAAATTCACCAAAATCTTCCATATACGCGAAGACCCTACTCTTGGACCAGGCTCAAGAATCCATGAAATCCAATTTCTGCTCTGCAATGAGTGCAACCTATCTCTTGAAGGTTAAGAAGCTATTAAGGGTGATCAGGCCTTGGTTAACCTCTCAGAATAATATGATGCCGTGTACACCATACAACCTCTCAGCCTATTAAATGTCCATATGTACATAAATCTTTCAACGATACAAAAAAAACATCAACTTAACCTGGGGGGTAGTCCATTACTTCTATCTTTTACTGCTCAAAACAATGTAAGTAATGACTGAGATTTCTTACTCAACGAACCTTTAAGCGACTTTAGATTGAACTGCTTTTGGGCCATAGTCTCAATCAAACGATTGACCTTTTTGACTACCCTACCAGTCCTTGTGACCTGATGGTGTGTAGTCTCTCCACCCTGAGTGTCTTGGTTTACTCTCTGACTAGGCGCTAACTGGTCAGGAATAGCTTCCGAGTTTGAGTCTGTCAAGTCTCTAACGTCTGTGTCAGGAACACTACAGACATTGTCAGCACTAGTCAATTGGGGACACTCTGAAATCAAACTCCTGTCATCAGGAAGTTCACTGCACAGACTAGGGATCTGTTCTGGCGAACGTTGGTCCTGACTTGACTCAGCGCTGCTCTCTCGACAAGATCTTTGTCCTTCGGAGTGGGTAGAGCCTTCCATAACCCACAGGCTTGTTCTGTCCTCAGAGCTCTGTTCTTCTAAAGAATCAATCATGTTTGAAGACTGCAAACTGACATCACTATTTCCCAAACTCTCAGAATCACCAACTGAAGCCATCTCACTTTCCTCTGAATCAAATCCAACAGGCAGGTAGCTTACGTCCAACAAGAGATTGCGATGTACTACTTTTGTAGCTCCATTTTCACCCTGCAACTTGTAGGTGTGCATTTGTGGGTTGCGATCGACAATGGTGTATACGGTTGCTTCCCAGCGGTCCGCAAGCTTTTTCTTTCCCCGCTCTCCCTTGTTAGCAACTAACACACGATCTCCCACATTAAGGTGAATGCCTTTCACTCTCCTGTTGTAACCTTGGGCCTGCTTCCTTTGTTCCTTGGTGGCATGCTGCTGTGCGATTTTTGAGGCTTCCTGAAGATAAGACATGAGGGTCTCCACATAGGCATCATATCCAACAACAACAGAGTCTCTGAGGGCATGTTGGAACATCACGTCCACAGGAAGTCGTGGAACTCTTCCAAACATCAGCTGGAATGGCGCAAAACCACTTGTCTCATGGACAGTAGCATTGTACGCGAAGGTCAAAGTTTGAATCTGCTGAGGCCATTGGTGTTTAGCCTTCAAGGGCAGAGAGCGCAGCATGTTGCCCAGTGTGCGGTTGAACCTTTCGGTGCACCCATTTCCCATCGGATGGTATGCTGTAGTGTGTGATTTTGCGACACCAGACAACTTAAGCAGTTCAGCGATTAGGTCACTTTCGAAATTGGCTCCTTGATCACTGTGTATCCGCTGTGGAAAGCCATACACACAGAAAACGTGATCCCACAATTTCCTGGCTACTTGTTTAGCCGTTTGATTTGTGCATGGAAAGGCATGAGCCAGTTTAGTAAAGTGATCTGTGACCACTAATACATCGACTGAACGCTGCTTGGAATCCTCTGCACACCAAAAGTCCAAGCACACGAGTTCCATGGGTGCTGATGTTTGAATGCTCTCTAGTGGTGCCCTAGCAGATGGCTCCGGTGTCTTAGCAAGAATGCACCTTTTACAGCATTTTACATACTCCTGGATATCTTGCTCCATCCTAGGCCAATAAAACCTTCGCCTAGCCAACTGAAGTGTCCTTGTCCGCCCTTGATGCCCTGCTAAATCGTGGATGCCACTCAATGCTTTGTCTCTTAAACTCTGTGGAAGAATGTACTGGTACCTGCTGTGTTTGCTTAGAGGATCTTTAGACACTCTATACAGTATGCCATCTTGGATATGGAGTTTCTCCCACTGCTTGACTAACCCAAGAGAGTTTGAAGAGAGCTTAGCTTTTTCTCGTCTGGAGGGACGTCTTTTGCACACGACAAATGGAAGAACTGAGGATATGACGGAGTCTTGCTCTTGGTGTTGCTGGAGTTCTTGTAGAGAGAGCGTAGGAAGTGCGTCTTGACCTGGCATGGAGAACTGCTGGATTGACTGAATACACTGAGCTGCACGGGTCTCTGCTGCTATCTCACAACTGCCATAAGACTCATAAAGGGCCTGCACATTTTCTGCACTAAGAGAGTTAGGACAAGGAACAGTCTGGAATTCCAAAGCTGATGTAGACATTGCTTTTGCTTTGTGACACTGCACTTTCAGTCGGAATGTGTCTTGGACTCCATCTTCACTGACACCTTCGGCTTCACATAAAAGATTGCTGTACTGTTCACTGAGGAGTCTGTGACCTACAGTCTTGGCAAAAGGGTCTCGACTGAGCGCGTCAGCCACAACGTTCTGTCTGCCTGGGATGTGCTTTATGTCAAACGTGTATGGAGCCAGCTTGGCTACCCAACGTTGTTCGCACGCGTCAAGTTTGGGCTTTGTCATTATATACGTTAATGGATTGTTGTCCGTCCATACAGAAAATACATGTCCCTTGAGCCAATGACTAAATTTTTCACAGACACTCCATTTCAGTGCTAGGAACTCCAAGCGATGAGCTGGGTATCTTTTCTGTGAAGCACTGAGGGTTTTGCTGGCGAAGGCGATCGGCCTCGCTTTGGACTCGCCAAGTGGTATTTGCGAGAGCACAGCTCCTAACCCGTCTAGGGAAGCGTCGATGGAGAGAATCAGAGGCCTGGAAAAATCAGGATGTACCAAAACAGCGCAATGCAACAACAGCTTCTCCTTGAGATCTTCAAAGGCCTGAACGCACTCAGGTGTCCAATCGGCAGGTTTGAGCTTTCTGAACGTACCAGCTTTGACTAACTGCTTTTTCGTGTTTCTCCGCTTTTGTCCAGCAGTCAAAGCAAAGAGAGGTTTAGCTATTGCTGAGCAGTTCGGGAGGAAGTGTTGATAGTAAAATATCATCCCTAAAAAGGATTTTATTCTCTTGGCAGATGGAGTAATGCCATCATCCTCCATAAGGTCAGCTATAGACATCCCAGATATAGCACTAACCTTCTCAGGGTCCACAGCCACTCCACTCCCGCTGATGATGTGCCCCAAGAACCTGACTGAAGTGCGCAAGAAATGGCACTTTTTTTCTGGCTTAGCTTTAGATTGTGCTGGCGAAGTCTCTGGAAGACTACCTCCAATCTCTCTAGTGCCTCGCTCTCTGAGGATGCAAAGACTAACAGATCGTCCAAATAGCACAACAGGCTGCTGAAATTCAAGTCACCGAATATGCTTAACATCATCCGCATGAACGAGGCCGGACTATTACACAACCCCTGCGGCATACGATTATATTCGTGAAGGCCCAGTGGTGTAGTAAACGCTGTGTACTTTTTGTCCTCCTCGCACATGGGAATATTGTAGAAGCCAGATGTTAAATCCATTGTACTAAAATAGGTGTTACCACCCAAAGCGGCCAAACAATCTGACTGATGGGGCAAGGGATGTGCATCCTTCAGGGTACGTGCATTGAGCCATCTAAAGTCGGTGCATATTCTCAATGAGCCATCTCGCTTCCAGACCATTACCAACGGAGAAGCATATTCGCTTACAGACTTCCGTATTATCCCCTGTTCCTCCATTTCCGTTAAGACCTGACGCAATTTCTGGTAATGTGCAGGGGGAACTCTTCTGTACGGAAGACGGAACGGCCTCTCATCCACCAACCGAATGCGGTGAGTAAAACCTTTGGCCTCACCACAATCCAAAGAGTGTTTAGAAAACACATCGTGGTAATTAACAAGAAGCTGCGAAAACTCCTGCTTGGTAGAATGACTGACTTGGCACGACTCAATGTCAATATCCTTCAAACCAACCTCTTCAAGTCTCCTCTTTAGGTCCCCAGAACTAGAAACAGCACCAAGCTCTGATGAAGCATTTTTGACAGAATTGGTGTTCTGGAACAAAGTGTAGTCTTCAGTGGCTAAACATGGCGAAACATCGGCCAGTTTGCAGTTCCTCTTCAATGTTATAGGCTTGTCTGAAAGATTCACCACTTTCATCGGAACCCATCGATCACTCCACATAGAGGTAATGATACGGCCTACCATGATGTTCCGTGGCATAGTCTTCGAAGAAGTAGGTTCAACGATTACAGTACTTCCGGGTGAAACAGGAACATTACTCGGCAGCTTACCAAACACAAGGTGCTCCTGCTGAGCAAGAAGAGTGACAGCTTGGGTTAGCTTAACTGTCCCAATCTTGGAAGGTGCATCTTTCTCTCTCCACCTGGACAAACCAGTCATCATGTCAAGGAAATGAGCAACATCACCACATGTCTGATTATTATTCTGGGAAATCAACCTCCAATAATCTTCACTGCTCTTCAAATGCTGCATGATAAACTTTATCACATTGGAGCCGAGAATTAGGTCATCCTTTTGCCCAGGAACGACAAGGACTGGAACAATACAGCTTAAACCATAAACTTGAAGTTTCACCTCATAAACACATTTTGGACGTGTCTGATGACCTCCACAGCCAACCAAAACAACTTGTTCGTTCATTTGTTGCTCTTCGGAAATTACATTTTCACTACGCAGCTCTTGTTCTGCCTCTACGCTCAGCGTACAAGCCATCGAACCGGAGTCAATCATGCCCTTCACCTGGAATTCTCCATTCACAGTAACCAAAGTATAGAAAAGTTCACTAAATGGTTCAACCCTTTGCGAATTTTGTACAACCACTTTGACATCTTCGGGAACTGAAGCGCGCGTATGTACATACTGCTGCTCTAGAAGATCGCTTTCAACTCTGTTGAGGGTTTCACTATCAGTGCCTACACGTCCCCTCTCCAAATGCAGGCCTAGTTGTTTAAAGACTGGCGTTCCTGAAAGACCTGTATGCTAGGATCAGCAATCCTTGATCTGCGGTTTCTGCAATCCTTTTTCCAATGCCCTGGTTGAAAACATGCCAAACACAATCCTTCTCGCCTACAGTGCATGGTGGTGGAATGCTCTGCAGCTCCACATATCCTACATGGCTTTCGGAATGGCTGGCGCTGATTGAAGGGATTTGATACATTAGCTGTAGTTTGATTATTCTGTTTCAGCACATGGTCAAGAAGACCAATGAGACTTTGCATAGTACCGTTTTCAGTTGACACAGTAGCTCCAGATGTCACTTCAGTCTGTTCTAGTGTGCTCACCAGGTTACACGGCAGTTCAGGTTTAGTTAAAACTGATGTCTGTGAGTGTACAGTTACACACTTCCCAATGGTACTACGTCCTTGCCTCGCTTGCTGCTGTTGTGCCCTGCACTCAGTCTGACTAACATCGAGTCGCTCCTGGATTTCACTCGCCGTCCATTTATCAGCTGTTTTAAACTTCAGAATTGCTGCCAGAGCGGAATCAGGACAATGCTTTACAAACATCATGATTACCTCTCTACCAGAGTCTTCCAGCTTCCGTCCCTGTCTCTTTAAACACTCCTCAGCAACATCAACAGCTTTGTGCAGGCGGATCCAGTAATCCATGGCGCACTCTCCAACTACAGGCAACGTGTTATAAAAGTCAGCAAGGGGCATTGATGAGTAAGTCAACTCACTAAAATGCTGCTTCAATATGTCAATGATCACATTAGGGTTTTCACTGGGCTTCAGGAATGAATTGCTGCGAAGGATGATTTTAATCACATCTCTAGCTTTCCCTGATAACCTAGACAAAATCTCCTGAGCTTGTTCCTCTAGTGGTGTACCCCTTTTCCTCAAGTATGTGTTCATTTGCTCCTCCCACTCATGAATTGACACTTTATCAGACCCATCTCCATGAAAACTAGGAGGTTCTTTTACATCTGACTGGATGACCAGTTTTACACCTGTCAGGTTGAGTGTACGTGAATCAGCTGGAGACTGCTCTACCTGTGTACTCTGAGCTTGAGCTACCCCCGACTCTTTGATCTCATTTCCTTTCTGTAACTGAGCAGTTATAGACTGGCCTATCTGATGAGCTAACTGAGTGATGAGGTTACTCAAATCTGGAGAACACATGTCTGAGTCAAAAGGCTGGTGGCTAGCAGGGATACGAGTGGAGCATAAGGCTGGAGAACCAGATACCCCTCTTGCATCTGGTGTTTGAACTATCTCCCCCTGTACTCCTGCCCTTCCAGGACCAAGTTCTACATCATCATACTGCATAACACTCTCATTTTCCAACACGTATGACATGTTCACTTCCAAAATGTTACAATTATCAATCAAGAAATAATGGGGTTTTTTTTGTTTTTTTTTTTCCTTTTTTTTTTTTTTGAGTTTGTGTGGAAAAAGTGTTTTCAAACCAGTCACTATGATGAGAAGCTAATACTGCAGCGCCTCCCGGTGGTCAAACTGGCGTTGATCCTCCTGAAGAATCCGGGTCACGGCACCACTGTAGCGGGTCCAATCTTCACATGTGGTAAACATGTATGAGGAACCCGGCCACACCTGCTCTGCGTTGTGTTGTGTAAGGATAAGGGAAGACTCGTGACCTCCAATGCCGGTACCAACTGGGAGTTATTTATTGTCTGGATGTAAAAGACAGTGAAACAGTGAGAAATGGCGTCCAGCCTCGTGTCTGCTTGCTCAAGCCTCTCTCTCTCTCCTACAGTGCTTGCTGCTCACTCACAGCTTACATGAGAGTATACAACACGAGAGAAGTAAGACTGTGGCTACAATTCATAGGATATTTTCTTACACATAAAACACCCACATAGAAAATAAATAAAAAGCACAAAGACATAACCAGTAGAAAAAAATAGAAAAATATAAAGAATAATTACATCAATATATATAAGCTTATTTATAATATAATATACATATTTTACTCAATATAATACATATTTTTTAAGATTGACTTCGAAAACACATTAAAGTGCAGAGATTTAAAACAAAAATTGAAAATACCCGAGTTATGTGCAATATTACTAATTTACCATATGAACTTTACCTTATTTTTAATGTTTTTAATAGCTCCCTTTTTAATACCTGCTTTTTATAGTAATTTATATGAAACACTTTTTAAAACCATGAGAACAAACAAAGAAAATAAAACCTCTAAGCTAACGAAGCGATTTAAAATCCATACCTGGATGTAAAAGACAGTGAAACAGTGAGAAATGGCGTCCAGCCTCGTGTCTGCTTGCTCAAGCCTCTCTCTGCGTGACCCCCGAAACCACAGAAAAGGTGGGGGAAGGGATTAGCGTTACATAGCACTAGCAGCTGTAGCTTGCTAACAATTCTCACCCTTATACTGCAAAATTCCGCCAAAATACATGGCATCCACCTCTAATACACCCAAATCATGAAATATAAAGGCATTTCGCTTCGTATTTTTTCGCTTTTTTTAACACCGTATAGAACATTATTTTAACTCTTTTACTGAGTGCTGAAGTTTTACCCACCTCTCTCCTACAGTGCTTGCTGCTCACTGAGGAGAGAGTGGCTGATGCAACCGATACCGCGATAGCTCCGCCCCCAAGACGAAACGGAGGAAAATAAAACACAAGGAAATAATAATTATAAAAATAAAAAAAAATATATATATATATGTACGCTTTTAAACACATTTTCCGCTGAATACAAATTTCCAACACATGAAATAAGAAGATTTTGTGTGAAAAATAAATAAACTAAATTAAATCCGTTACACATACACTCTCCAGTCTATACACTTTCCCTTCCATACATTCTCCAGTCCATACATTCTCCAGTCTATACACTTTCCCTTCCATACATTCTCCAGTCCATACACTTTTCAGTCCATACATTCTCCAGTCCATACACTCTCCAGTCTATACACTTTCCCTTCCATACATTCTCCAGTCCATACATTCTCCAGTCCATACACTCTCCAGTCTATACACTTTCCCTTCCATACACTCTCCAGTCCATACACTTTTCAGTCCATACACTTTCCCGTCCATACACGCTCCAGTTTATACACTCTTGATATGCAAACTGCTGCTGTGCATAAAATATTCAGGTCAAAGAACAGATTAGAACATCTGTTGTCTATTTTCATCTGACAAAAAAGGAAACAAAAACAATATAAATACAACATTTAGATGAGCTTGTTTGAAGTTTTTTTGCAACTATTTTCCAATGGGTTTTGTTTTTATTTTCCTGAAAGGGGACGATCACCAGTGGACAACACAAAAAATACTTAAATATGACATAAATTTTGGACTATTTTAAATAAAAATAAAATAGTTCAACTAAATAATATTGTAAAGCACAAAAAAAAGTTTTTATGACTGTGTCCATGTTTGATACATAAAACCGCAAACCGCACAAATGTTGTAAGAAGACATCAAGGAGAAAAAGCTAAACAATATAAGCTTTATATGGTCCCTTTCAAAAAACGTGTTCATAAAACCTGTTGCAACCATTTTTCTTGTGTCAACAGGCGGGCGCCAAAAAACCTTGCACAGGGTTTGAAAAGGGTACAGCTTCTATTACTGTACATATGTAGTGTGTATATGCCACATGGACGCGCAGCGCGAGCGCGCCACACACACCGACACAAACAAACACACACAACACACACACACATACATACATACATTATATGGGTGTTGGTATGTGTTTATAGAAACGAATATGAAATTAGATAAAAGAACACCCTTTTTCTGTCATACGAACCTTTAGGCTGCCATTACTCAACTTATAGCTCGAATAGTTTTCACTTCCGCCTTGTTTTAATCAGACCATCGGCAGGCTGGGCTAGCTTGGCTGTCAGACACACTCGCGTTTTAAAAGGATGCTTCTCCGGGTGTGGGACTGGAGGAAGGAGAGGAAGGATTTCCACTCCACTGGCTATCTGCTGCCTCATGGCGGAGCCACTGCAGGCCTGCGCAGCTGCGGCGCTAACGTGCACGCGCTGTCTCCTAAAGCCAGTCCGGGGACGGCATTTTCAGCACTCTGCCTCAGCGCAGCGGCTCTCCTCTTCAGCCCTTTTATTCATTCACGGCTTACAGTGGCGGATACATTAGGGTTCGGTATCTCAGAAAGAACCTTCGGCGGGTGCTCTTCAGAGTGGATTGCACTCAGTGTGGACGCCATCGGACCGCTCGTGGGTGAGAGTGAAGGTGATCCACCCGCGCGCCGGCGTGTGCTCGCTCTCCTCGGACCAAGAATGACAACAAAAAAGAAGTAACTCCTCTTCCTCCTTCCTCCGGGACTCTGAGAAGCGCTGTGGACGGT